>NW_004624761.1:119439-147570 GCF_000247695.1 Heterocephalus glaber | reverse complement strand
TTCTCCTGTTATCTGAGAAATTATTTCTGATTTCATTTTTTCCAGATCCCCTTTTGTTTCCAGTTCAGTGGGTCTAGGTGGTTGAGTATCAGAATGTTCCATGTCATTTCCCTTTGGGGTTGCTGTAGGTGATCTGGAAGTCGGGTTTTGAGACTTATTTAAGTGTTTTCTCATTTCTACTGGGTTTGGCGCGGGGCTGTTAGCATCTGCATGGATTACCTCCTCTGAGCTGGGTGAGGTGGGACACGGGCTGGGAGCAGCGGTAGGGATGGTGACCCAAAAGCCCTTTTCTGTGGGCTGGGAGCAGCGGGAGGGATGGTGGCTGGCAAGCCCCTTCCTCTGGCTCAGGAGCAGTGGGATGGTGGCTCAGAAGACCCTCCTTCTGGGCTGGGAGTGGTGGGAAGGATGGTGGCCTGGAAACCCCTTCCTCCTGCCCAGGAGCAGTGGGACAAGGTGGCCCAAAAGCCCTTTCCTCTGCACTGGGAGCAGCAGGAGGGATGGTGACAGGGAAGCCCCTTTCTCTGGACCAGGAGCAGTGGGAAGATGGCTCAGAATCCCCTACCTCTGTGCTGGGAACAGCAGGACTCAGTTCCTTGGTCTGGTGGTCTGGTGTCCTCTGCGTCTTTGTAGTGTGGAACCAGGTGAGTTCCTGTCTGCAGCAGGGCAAATCAGTGTCTTCTGCGTGACTCAGGACCTTGGTAGGGAATGCACAGAACTTCCTGTGTGCAGCAGTGTGATTTTGCGTATTCCTCATGACTGGGGACCTCGGTAGGGCATGGGCAGACCTGCCTGTCTACAGTGGGCTGATTTGGAATCTTCCACATGACTTGGGACCTTGGTAGGGTTTGCACAGACCTGCCTTTCTGCAGTGGGCTGATTCGGGGTGTTCTGTGCAACTCAGGACCTCAGTAGGTCTTGGGCAGACCTGCCTGTCTGCAGTGGGGTGATTCGGCATCTTACATGTGACTCAGGACCTTGGTTGGGCTTTTCTTTACTGGTAAATATTTTATTACATTTTCAATTTCACTCATTGTAATTGGGGTGTTAAAATTTCTGTATCTTCTTCATTTAACTTAGGTAATTCATATGTATCTAGGAATCTGCCCATTTCTTCTGTGGTTTCCATTTTAATAGAGGACAGGTTGTCAAAGTAGGTATCGATGATCCTCTGGATTTGTGCTGGGTCTTTCGTGATTTCACCTTTTTCATTCTTAATTGCATACATTTGAGCCTTTTCTTTCCTTTTTTTGATAAGTTTGGCTAAAGTTTTATCGATTTTATTTATGCTTTCAAAAAAGCAACTCTTCGATTCATTAATTTTTTGTATCACTCTCTTAGTCTCCTGTGCATTGATTTCTGCTCAGATCTTTATAATTTCCTTTCTTGTACAAGCTTTAGATATGTTATGTTCTTCTTTTTCTGGGAGCTTGAGGTTCTGCCTTAGGTTATTTAACTGAGTTCCCTCTGTTTTCCTAATTTGGGCATTCACTGCTACTAATTTCCCTCATAGAACTGCTTTCCTTGTGTCCTGTAGATTCCTGTATGTTGTACTGGCCTTATCATTTACTTATAGAAACTGTCTAATTTCTTCTTTAATTACCTCTGTGACCCATTTGTTGTTCAGGAGGGTGTTATTCAATTTCCATGTGTTCATGGGAATGTTTTGGTTTCTCATGTTATTGACCTCCAATTTTATTTCACTATGGTCTGATAATATACAGGGGATAACTTTAATTCTTTTATATTTACTTAGACATGTCCAATGAGGTAGCATGTGTTTTATTTTGGAGAATGACCCATGTGCAGCTGAAAAGTGTTTTATTTTTTCTGATTTTGTGGAGGTAGAACACTCTGTAAATATCTATTAAGTCCATTTTTTCAATAGCTTGGTTCAGTTCCAGAATTTCATTGTTAATTTTTTGTCTAGATGATCTGTCTGTTTTTGATAGTGGGCTATTGAGTTCCCCGACAATTATTGTACTAGTGCTTATTTGGTTTTTTATGTCCATTAATATTTGTTTTGTAAAGTTGTTGCCAATTGTATTTCATGCATATATACTTAGGATTGTCATTTCTTCCTCTTGGATTGTTCCCTTCACAAGGATGTAGTGACCATCTTTGTCTCTCTGAATTAGTTTTGGTTTGAAATCTGCTTTGTTTGCAAATAAAATTGCTACATCTGCTTTTTTCTGGGTTCTTGTCTCTTGGAGAACTGTTTTCCATCCTTTTACTTTCAGTCTATGAATTTCCTTTTGAGTTAGGTGTGTTTCTTGTATACAGCATATTCCTGGATTTTGCTTCTTAATCCATTCTGTCTGTTTCTTTTGATTGGTGAATTGAGGCCATTAACATTGATAGTTATAATTGATAGATATTTACTCATCCTTGTCATGATGTTTTACTGTTGTTGGCTCTTTTATTTCTTATTTTCCCCCTTTCCCTTTAGTGTCTTACCTTGCCTGGTGGCTTCCCTCTGTTGGGCCTTATGGAGTTGTGACAGTCATTGTCTTTTTCTAGGATATTGTTTCGAATTGTTTGGAGTTCGGGTTTAGTTTTCATGAAATTTCTCTGGTGTTCTTTGTTGTGGAAGTATCTAATTTCCCCATAGATTCTGAAGGATAATTTTGCAGAATACAACAGTCTAGCTTGAAAGATATTTTCTTTCAGTACTTGAAATACTTCACTCCAGGCTTTCTTTGATTTGAGGGTTTGTGTTGAGAGGCCTGCTGTGATTCTGATGGCCTTTCCTCTATAGGTGATTTCTTTCTTTTCTCTTACTCCCTCTAGGATTTTGCTCTTCTGTTGGGTTTTGGGGATCTTGACTATTATATGTCTATGTGTAGATTTTTTTGCTCATGGCTAGTTGGAGTTCTATATGCCTCACTTATCTGTATGTCCAATTCTCTGCCTCTGGTAAGTTTTCTATTATTATTTCTGTGAACAGCTTTTTCATGTCAATTGTACTTTCTTCTGTTTTTTCGTGGACCCCTATCAGTGTTATGTTATTCTTCTTTCCATCATCTAGCAGCTACTGGATTGATTTCTCATGGTCCCTTACTGTTTTTAAGAAAACTCTGTTTTCATGGTCCTTCACTGCAATCCTGTCTTCTATATATGATATTCTGTCTTCAGATTCACTTAATCTGTTCTGTATGCTTTCAATGGAGTTTTTAATTTCTTGAATATCTTTTTGAATCTGTTTCATGGATTCTATTTCTTTCTTATGTTGGGCAATCATGGTTTCCATTTCTTTCCTATGCTGGGCATTCATGGCTTCCAGCATATTTCTGAGGCCTTCTAATTTTTTTTATCTGTTTCTTTTTTAGAGCCTCTAATTATGTCTTTCACTCTGCTCACCATCTCTGTAGTTATCTGGTAGATTTTTTCTGTTTTGAATTTTTCTAGAGCCTCCTTCATTTGTTTTATTACTTCCTGTACTATCAGTTCAGGGTGTCCA
Organism: Heterocephalus glaber; assembly: GCF_000247695.1. The sequence continues at coordinate 144,113 of NW_004624761.1, read as the reverse complement.
GGTGGTTGATTATTGGACTTTTCCACCTTCTTTCCCCAAGAATTTGCCTTTTGTGGGATGGAAGTCAACTTAAATGTCTTCTCATTTTTGTTTTTGTTACTGTCCTTGGTTTACTTCCTGGGTTAATACTTTGAAGTTGCTTATTTTATGTAACTTTGTTGATATATTTAGAACTCTTATGGAATGATTGCTTCTCAGAGATGTCTTCCAGATATAACTAACCTTTCGGTTTTGAGTCTCCAATGTTGCTTAGCCTGTCTCATTTTCATTGTACCAGGAAGGACATCTGATTAAATCAGTCAAAATACCTTAGCCCAAGTGATACAATTAGCACCACAATAGCATTGAGTACCTCTTAGAAAATGTCAATTTGTGGTAGTAATTAATCTATCACCTTTAACTGTGTGAATTAAATCAAAATCAAGGATCACCCAATATATGTTTATAGTCAATAAACTTCAACATAGCAACTTTACCCTTGGGGATGGGGAGTTCGAAGGAGTTGGGGAGGGAGGGATAAGTAGGTAGAAGGATAGGGGAAGGTTAGCAGTGAGTCCAGAGGACACAGGTGAGAGAAAAAAAGAGAAGAATAAAAGAATAAAGAAGAAATATGAATTAGGGCCAGAATAGGAAAAAGGGAGATGAAGAACATTGTGAGACAGCAAGGGAGCAAGGGAGAGAGTGAGAGAGACAGAGAGAGAGGAAAATGAAAAAGGGGAAAAATAATAAATTGTAAAACAGTAAAGAAGGAAAAAAACTAAAAACAAGAGCAAAAATAGTGGTAATTTTGAAAATAACAAATAAAAGATAAAAAAGAAGGAATTCCTTCAAGGTATGTCTCTTCTGTCATAATAGACAATGTGGGCAGATGTGCATAGTTATGTCAATGAGTCTCAGTAAGCCAGTCACAGACTCAGGCACATTTCTCTCTCAACTCCCAAGATGATCTCCCTGTCCTCCTGTAGGGTTGAACTGTGGAAGTTTCTATTGCAGGTTCCAACTGCCTTTCCCCTGGAGATAGTATAGGTTCTGATGGGAGGTGATGATCCTTCTAACTTACCAAGTACAGTGGTCTGGTGTGCCTTTACTGCCGAGATTCTCTTCACTTTTCCAGTGGGCTTCAGTTATCATCAATGAGCCTAAGAGAGGCCCTCTCTCTCTTGTTCACTTCTGCAGTTCAGGATAATGGTCTTTATGTCCCCCTGTGACTCTGTAGCATGGAATGAGGTACCTGCACAGCCAATAGCCAAGAGGTGTGTGGGGGGATGCTGGCACTGTTGTTCTAGGCACCCGTGTGACTCCACAGGCATCTGGGGGGCATGCCTGGGGGCCTATACAAGCCCTCGGTCACAAAGTGGGTGTAGCCAGCTGGGAAGAGGTGGGCTACGTCCTGGGAGCTCTGCTCCCTGCGTGCCTCTACCCACGAGGCTACAAGGGTGGCTGTTGGGTGTGTCTGGGGTGTCCTTACAAGCTCTTGGTTGCCAAGTGGATATACCCAGCCAGACCAAGCAGGGCTCAGTCCTGGGTGCTCTACTCCCTGCATGCCTCTACCTGCATGGCTCCATGGGTGGCTGGGGATCTTGCCTGGGGGGTCTTACAAGCTATTGGTCACCAAGTGGGCATAGCCAGCCAGGCAGAGCTGGGCTCAATCCTGGGTGCTCTGCTCCCTGAATGCCTCTACCTGCCCTTCTTTGTCTCTCTTAATCAGTGTTGGTTTGAAATCCTCTTTATATGCAAAAAGGATAGTTACACATGCTTTTTTTTGGGTTCTTGTCTCATGAAGTATTGATTTCCACCCTTTAAGTTTATGAGTTTCTTTTTGAATTAAGTGTGTTTCTTCTATGCATCATATCGTTGGACCTCTCTTCTTGACCCTTTCTGCCAGGCTATTTCTTTTCTTTTGATTCATGAGTTGAGACAATTAACATTGATGCTTATAACTGATATATATATATATATATATATATATATATATATATATATGTTGACTTGTCATTGTCATGACTTTTTCTTTTTGTTGGATTATCCCCTTTTGCATTTAATTTCCTGTCACACTTGATGGATTCATTTTGCTGCACTTCCTGGGGTTTTGGTCCTTGTTGTCTTTTCCTAGGATATTGTCTAAAATTTTTGGAGTGCTGGTTTGGTATTCATGAATTTCCTAAGGTGCTCTTTGTCAAGAAAGTGTCTTATTTCTCCATCAATTTTGAAAGATTGTTTTGCAGTGTACATCAATATGGGTTGGAGGCTGTTTTCCTTTAGGGATAGGAATAGATCACTCCAATGTCTTCTTGCATTGAGGGTTGGCGTTGAGGTCTGCTGTGATACTGATGGGCTTTCCTTTGTATGTGATTTGTTCCTTTTCTCCCACTGCTTGTAGAATTTAGTTCTTCTGTTGGGTCTCTGGAATTTTACCTATTATATGCCTATGTGTAGTTTTTTTTGTTGTTTTTTTTTTGATCAAGTCTAGCTGGAGTCCTGTATGCCTCACTTATCTCTAAGTAAAGTTATTTTCCCCTCCTGGGGAAGTTTTCTGCCATCACTTCTGTGAACAGAGTTTTTATGTCATCTGCACTCTCTCTTGTTTCTTCACTGAGTTTGATTAATCTTGTGTTATTCTTCTTTGGGATGTCTAGCAGCTGGTGGATTTTAAAGCAATTTTTCTTTTCTTGGTCACTAATTGAAATCCTCCCTCCTATATCTGAAATTCTATTCTCATATTGGGTTATTCTGTTGCATAGACTTTCAATGGAGTTTTTAATCTCCTGGAAATCTGTTTGCCTCTGGTTTTATGGATTCCATTTGTTTCCTATGTTTGGATTCCATCATGTTTCTCATTTCCTATCTAGATTTATTTATCATGTCTTTTTCTATTGGCAAAATCTCTGCTGTTATATGATAAATTATTTCTGATTTCATTTTTTCTAGATACTCTTTTTTTGCCAGTTAAGGGAGTACAGGTGGTTGATTATCAGAGTATTCCATCTTGTTTCCCATTTGAGTTTGCTTTAGGTGATCTGAAAGTCTGGTTTTGAGTCTTGTTTATTTGTTTTCTCACTTCTATGTGGGTGGTTGCTGCTGGGGCCCATGAGGCTCACCTCCTCTGGGCTGGGAGTGGTGGTATGTTGGCAAGGAAGCCTCCTCCTCTGAGCTTGGAGGGGTGTCAAGTCCACCCCAAGACCTCCTCTGTAATGCTTGCATTCTCACGTCAACCCAGAAGCTTCCTCCTCTGTGCTCAGTATAATTTATTTTTGATTTAGGTCTATTTAAACATTAGATTTGAGAAAACTGTCACCAAACAGGGTTCAAGGAAGTCCATGAAATGGAGATGGGGAGCCTTGACTCACATCATCCACAGGACAGTTTGCACATTCAGTAATTTCCATTACACAAAATAGAATTTTCCATAAGGCACAAAAAGGGATATAATTCACAAAATTTAAAAGTACACAGTCAAAGAAATGGAGGGTATGTCCTCAAAAGTAAGAGTTGCTATTAAGGCCTAGAGCTAGATGTACATATATGGGGACTTTGTGGGGGATATGTATCTACCACCAAAGGATTCTGTGAGTAAATTCCTCAGAGTAGAGTGCCCAGCTCTTTTGTAGAGGCAAGGGTAGGTGAATGGAAAACACTGACATGAAATAAGGACAGCAGGGACATGTACAGAGTATTCATTATTTTCCTGGGGTGGATTCCACAGGCTGAGCAGCTTAGGGTGGAGTTTCCACCTATTTTCTAAGGCTGTGGGAGTGTGAGCAGCAACACTTGATTAGTTTTCAGAGATGGGTGAGCTGAGATCCTGGGAAAGCTGGCCAGTTACTTAAAAATCACTCAGGTGAGTAGAGTCACCTGTATAGTAGGAGTTTTGGTAGTAAAGTGTGCAACATTAGAAAGATTATTTTCCTGGAGCAACACCACATATGGCAACCTGGCACATTGTCAAACTAGCCTCAGGGTCACAAGATTTTTCAGCAGCAAATACCTCAGGTGTCTGTGGTCTGAATGGAACTGCCAGGGACTTCCTGCTAATATTCTTCCTAATAAGACAAGTGCCTCTTGGTTCCCGGTTTTTCTCAAAAGGCAGGACAATAGCTGGTCTGTGCTTAGTTCTCTTTCTTTAGACCATTGTGAATATTTGTTGTTCAAGAGCTTGCCACATCCTCAATTTACCTTAGCACTCTGCCTCAAATATTTTGGGAAATCACTGTTTATTTACTTTGTTTTGGTCCTTTGTTTTAGGAGGAAGTCTAAGCAGTCTATGGTGGAGAGAAATTCTACATAATTTGGGGGGAAAATCATTTCACAATTAAATCATCATTAGGGCCTAGTTTTCCTGCCTACAGGCCAGCTACAGCATGTCAAGACATAACTCCATCTTCACCTCCAGTCACACCTAAATGTCAATGGTCCAGTGATGCTCTGATGCTCCAGGACAAGATTACACCATCTGAAGACATCATGGGAGGACCAAAATCTTCATCTGGAGAGTTCCTCATTGTTCTAGGATTTTTCACTGCTGCTGCCACCACCACTTCTGCCCCGAGTGACCATTTACATTTGATACTCTCCTGATGTACTGAACGCTTTCTGCCCTGAGTCATCTGTTGCATTTGTTTCTCCTGATGTACTGAATAAAGGTGTGGCAAGCTCAGGGCTGTCATCTTTGCTGCCCAGAATAGCACTGATCAGACCCAAAGCTCAGGTTCTCTAAGTTTCATTTTTTCAATCTTTTCTGTTTAATAAACTAATTCACCTTGTGATTTCATGGAAGACTTACTGCAGTCATTCTAGTAATGTCCCCTTTCCCTGTTCCCTATGATATACTCAGACATCTAACTGATATCTTGAGAAAGGGCACAGGATATACTACTGAGAATTGAGAATTAGAATGTTACATATTTGTGTAAAAATATTATGACACACTGAATAACACAGTTTAAACTAGTGAAATGTACTTATGTAAATAGTACCTGATCAAATTTCTTACAAAACTTTTCTTGAATCATGATATCAAAGAATTCCCTATGACCAGTGTAATTACTGTATTTTTAGATCCATGTCACAAGATTACAGGGACAGTCACCTTGTATCTACCACTGCTCTTGCAGAATATCACTTACATAATAGAGGTGACTGATGCTTGTTGGTTATTGACCCCAAACTAGCCAAGATCACTAAACCATAACAGTGAACTTAAATGCTCTCATAAAAACCTGTCATCATTTATATTTGCCTTTTCTTTATGCTACTAGTACTCATGCTTTATCCATTAGATATATATACTTTGATCAGTACAAGTTATCTTTTAACTTTTGGTTAAGTTCTCCCTAAATATAAACATGAGTAATGATAGAAAATAGCACAATTTGAGTGCAATACTGCATTTTTATCAAGATGTCCATGAAATGGATCTCAGCTCTGCTGCCACTACAAATGAGTTGTTATTTCAACTCTGCATGTTGTGCAAAGGTGCTGGTATGGCTCATGGACTACAGCCACTGGATGAATATAAAGAATATAGTAGAGGAACTTATCCAAAGGAGACATGAGGTCACAGTCCTGCAACATTCAAGTTTCATTTTTGTTGATGTTGATTCATCACCTCGAATTAAATTTGAAACATTCACTACATCTATCAATAGAGTTCAATGGGAAAATATTTCACTCAGTGGACCACTAGGTGGATGTATATTGGGTCAATAAATTCATGTTTTGCATGTTTTCCCAAGGTAGAAAAAATTTCAAAGAATTTTCTGATACTTGGAAAAATTCATGTAAAGAAACAGTCTCAAACAAGATACTTATGAAAAAACTCCAGGAATCAAGATTTGATGTCTTTCTTGCAGATGCCATTGGTCCCTGTGGTGAGCTGGTGGCTGAGCTATTAAAAATACCTTTTATGTACACTCTCCGGGTTTCTCCTGGCTTCCAACTGGAAAAAAATGGAGGAGGCCTCATAGTTCCTCCTTTTTATGTACCTGTTGTAATGTCAGGACTAGGTGGTCAAAAGACTTTCATGGAAAGGGTAAAAACATGATATGTATTCTTTATCCTGGCTTTTAGTTCGAAACATTTAATGAGAAAAAGTGGAATCAGCTTTACAGTGAAGTTTTAGGTAATTCATGCTGTTAATTAGTAGAGTGAAGTCTTTCCTATCTTGTGCCTTTTCAAGTGAGCTTGGATGAAGGTAAAATAAGAGGACTTTGTCTTTTATATGTACATGATGAAGTAAAAAGTAAAATTATTTGTCAATTGACAGATATAAAAGAAATATTTACATTATGTGGTCATATTGCAGCCATTTGGTTGTAACTCATATTGATCATTCCACGAGATCACACAATTCCACAGTGAAGCGTTCAGCCTTTAATTTTGCAATTTCTTATCAATTTTACCTTCTTTTTATTTTACAATAAAAGTCATGAGGCACCTCCCTAATGTCTTTATGAACAAAGACAAGTAGATTGAAGAGTTGCCCATGTTTCAAGCAAAACTAGTAGCATTGAGGGAACTGTTTTCTCATGAGTAGATCAGTTTCCTTACCTCAAATAACTATTTTTTTCTTTTCTATCTAAAATATACCTTTACTCTTGTGAAATATACAGTATTTTATCCCAGACTCAAAAATTGTAACTTGCATATTCTAATGATTCAATATGGTCTGATAAGTCCTTACCAATCATCCATTTAAAAGTTTTAAAATTTGTGGAAATATTGACATCCATGTAGTGTTTTTCATTACATTTTTCCATCTGACAAAAGAATGAGCCCAATTTCTGTTTCTGTAATTTCTACAGATTTTCCAAGAGATGATTCCAAATGCTTGAAAAGAATAAATACATATTATTAAGCTGCTAATATAAACCAAATGTAAAGTTAGTACAAAAAATTGAGCCATATTCTTATAGATCTCACACTCCACTTGGATCAGGTACCAGCTTGGTAAATGGTATAAATGAAGGAATTTTTGAAAAACTAGTTCCAAAGTTTTACTAGGATTACTTGACTCTGAAGCTGGAACATTTGTTTACATTTGCATCTGTTATGTTGATAGCTTTAGAGAAACAGGAATATATTTTTAATTATAGAATAATTTTTGATGTCTGCTTATTAATGTGTGTATAGTGAAGTAATATCAGAGACGTAGTCTCATCTCATTCTTTCTCAAAGACACAATTGAGACACAGATAAAACACAAATATTTTATTGTTCATATGTCAATATATTTTGGTCAGTGAACAGTCAATTTATACATTATTCCTACATCTTTTAAAATATATGGTATATTCAATCAACAGTTATGTAATTGCCAGCTTTTTCTTTTTCTCTCTTCCTCCATTCAGGAAAACCCACTACATTATATGAGACAATGGTAAAGGCAGAAATGTGGCTCATTCGAAGCTACTGGGATTTGGAATTCCCTCACCCCACCTTACCAAATTTTGATTTTGTTGGAGGACTCCAATGCAAACCTGCCAAACCTCTACCTAAGGTAAATATAGTCCTGTATTTAGCTTTACTTTTACATTTCTGTGGGAATGCTCTGCACTATTCATTGAGAATCTTGACTCACAGTGAGAAATACGTGGGAAACAGGCAAGTATCATGCCAATTGGAAATTAGTATTTCTTTTGGGAATGGTAGCACATGCCTACAATCCCAGAATTCCAGAGGCTGAGGCAGGAGAACCACCTGTTCAACCAACCTGGGCAACACAGCAAATTCAAAGACAGCCTTGACTGTAGAGAAAGAACCTGTTTTAAAAAAAAGAAAACTTCTTATATTTCTATTCCAGCAGAAGTATCTGCATTTCACTACCATTACAGAAAAATATGGGATGCTTAGAAGGTGCTCAGAATAGAGTCCATTAATCCTCATTATCATTCATTTGTTCATTCAAAGTCTATTAAGTGACTAGTGTATGTGACCAATACGTGTAAAATAACCTTAGAAACAGCACAGACACTGTGTCTTCTCCTCCCACACTTCTTGTATACTATTTTGAAAGACAGAGTATAATTAAGCAATAAAAATTGTGTGAAACTTACCTTTAAAGGAAAGAATTTTATTACTAAGAAAACTTTCAAATGAGATTATAGAAACCGTGCCAGAAAAAGTAATAGCAATGATGATAAGAAATGAACAAGGTGCAGGAATAGGTAAGGGATGAAGGGTAGAGAAAAACACAAAACAGACAGCAGTTAGGAGATTAGGAACAATTCCCAAGAACTGAAAGCTTATTTTATGAAGATGCTAATTTTGCTAGATAGCTAATTTAGTACCAGGTGACAGAGTTGAAAATATCTAACCAAAGCATTTTGACACCGAAAAAAATTGAGCTAAGGAAACTGATGATCCAATTTCCCCTTTTTAAACAAAAAAAGCATTGAAGATTCTATTAGTGAATTAGATTGCAGAGATGCAGAATAGTAGAAATGGGAAGCTTTTAGAAGGTAGTTCTAAGATTTCAGGAAACGTGATGAAATGTAGACTAAGGTATGCACACATGTCGAAAATCTACTCAGATAATCACAGTAGAAGTTCAAATTGACTGTTATGAGGATAAAATATAAAATAGTTAAAAGGAAGCATTTGTGGCAATAAGTGTTTCAGAATTAATGTTGGTCTATTGATATCATGGCTAACTTATTATTTAATATTTGATAAAATAATCACATTAAATTTGAACTGAAACCTGAACTGTTTAAGATGATAATATCATGTAAAGTCATAGTAAAAAGATGCTATTGATTTCTTTGAAAGTAAAAGCATAATCTCAGGCAATAAGATGAACAAGGTCAAATGAGTAAATTATATCAGAAGAACTGAAGTCCTTTGTTAGTATTGTAGCTTACAAAAAAAGAATATTGTTCAATAGTATACCTGTGAGGCCCCAGCAATATTTGTTACCAACCCTGACATCTTCTTGCCTTGCTCATAGCATTGAAACCATTCCTCACTTCAGATCCTGGAGTTTTGCATCTCAGTGTACAAAGGAATGGATTACTTTCTCAAAACAGGTATTTATTGCCATACGCCAAGCCTGTAGGATACCTCAGTAAAGTTCCCTCCAGTGACATGCTCTTGGCAACAACATGACCTGGCAAAACAAGTGCAGAGTAAAGGTGCACTGCTTAGGCATTAAACACTTCATAGTTCCTGTGATTTGTCTGAAAATTGATTTGACATGAATCACAAAATTATTCTGACAGCATATAGAGTAATATCCCTTAAGAACAAACACAATAATCATATATTTTAAATTGATGTCATACTTCTAAGAAATATATAGAAATGAGGCATTTTGTATTGCTTCAGTAAATGTAATCTTTTAAGAAGATTTTTGTTTACCTTCTTATTAGCAACAATATAAAACTGAAATATGAATATGTGGCTAAAATGCAATATACTTTTTTAAATTTTTGGTACTGGGGATTGAACTCTGGACCTTCTGCTTGTGAGGCAGGTGCGGGACCACTGAGCTAAATCCCTGTCCCTCCAATATCCTTTTTTAGATGCAATTGTTTTGACTGCACAATAACTCCAGAAGTCAAATATTTGAGGCATTATTAGAGCATTACTAAGCAATATATGTATACACTTGAATTTCTTGATTAAAAAGCAACAGCGTTAGAAGGACCAGGAAATAGCAGAAAAGGATAAGGAAAGAATTCTAAAAATGGCAAAAATTACTGATTATAGCTGTTATTAAGTTGCACAAAATAGAATTTTAGAAAATTGTATCATCTTAACTAAATTTATACCCTTTTTTATAAGTTGCTCATTTGAATATATGTGAAGAAAATCAATCAAGATGCATAAATCTATCTATCTAGTAACTATTTATTAAAAAAACTAGGAAGTAACTTAAACCTCCACTTTTAGGGAATGATTAAATAATGAAATATGTGTCTAATACAATATCTCAATTGTTTCACTTAAAATGATAACACTAAATTAGGCATACTAGGAAGTAAGATTTATATATATATTATATTATATATATCACCACTACAATTGTCTCACCAAAGACATTTAATAACAATAAATCAGCCATAATAAGAGTGTGAGATGAGAAGAATAAGGAAAAGTAAATGAATAAATTCACTCTCTTTTTCTAGGGTAAACTGGAGACATGAGAACCACAGTTTTCTAAAGATTATTATATAATATAAATTAAATATAAAACTTTGGTTTTATAAGAAATAATTGTTTGGAATATTGACTACACAAAAAATATTAACATTACTACTTTTATAGCTTGACCTGAAATTCTGAAGATATCACTTTTTCTTATGTGTATTTCATCAGATCATTGTAATAATTGCTATTAATTGATTTTAACATTTTCATTTTTGTAATTACAGTATTTTCAATGTGTTTACTGAGCCATTGTTTTATTTTTCTGATGGAGTAAATGCTTTGCAGGAAATGGAAGACTTTGTGGAGAGCTCTGGAGAACATGGTGCCGTGGTGTTTTCTCTGGGGTCCATGGTCAGTAACATGACAAAAAAAGGGCCAATGTGATTGTCTCATCCCTTGCACAGATTCCACAAAAGGTGGGCAAAGTGTCTCAATGGCAAACATCCACTAAAGAAGTCATTAAGCCCTGCAAATATCTGCTTTCAAAAAATTGCTCTCTTTTCTTATAGGGTCTGTGAAGTCACTGTATTCATTAGCAATGTTTAAGAAAGACATAAATTTTATTTAAAAATGCCGTATCACAATAACATTAAGCGAGTATTGAAAGGGGTTTGGAATAAATCATGCAGGTTAGAATTTCCAGGTTAGCTCCACTTTATAATTTATCCAAATTTTAGCATAGACTAGTGTGTATTTAGGGGGATATTCAGAGCAAGAAAAGGAGCTGTAGCCAATTCAAGATCCATGTATCCACTCAGCCTTCTTAATTAAAAAATGAGAAAGACTAGCTGGAATGGGCACAATCCATATCTGAACCAGAAAGATGTAAAACATGGACTAGAGTTGTCTCCTTTCCTCGCAGTGGAACCTGTGCATTGTAAAGTATGCTTCACAAGGACTCCGATTTTGTCCCATCAGTTTAAAGTCCTCCCAATCACAAAAGCAAAAGGAAAATGAAAGTCAAAGAGAAAGAAGCCCATATTGGAAGATGTTCAGATGCCTACTCAATAACACTAAATAGGGATTAATTTTCAAACATATCTAATTCATCTTCAATCTTTGAAGAGTTGTGTACTACAGTGGATTTTATTTACTGTCAATACAGCAGTTTTGTAATCTCCTGTGCCAACTTTTAGCTGGGGACCTGCAGTTATTTTCAACACTCCCACAGTAAATAGAGCTGAAATATTTGTAAGTGATAGTCCAATTTAAGAGCAGAGCTTGGGATTTCTAAACCCAGTACTTCATTTTCAAACAGGGTAATGAAATGGATAGGCTATGGCAGATCATGTTAATCTCTGCTGTGAATATTTTGTACTGCATCTTGGAAGAGAAAATAACTAGATGAAGGTAATTTAACCACTTTAAAATATGAATTATTTTTGAAAAGCTAAATACCTTATGAACTCCAAACTAACTCTATCTTGTAAATTTAATTTATCATCCTAGCAATGGTGACAATACTATAGATTGTTGTTCAGAATTCCAGTTGAAACTTTTCCTATAATTAAGGATTAGTAATTGTAATTCAAAACAAATTACATGTACTTCCTAAAATCAATTAAATGATTTCTGACAAAAACTGATTGTGCAGATTCCATAATTTACATATTAAAATGATATTTTATGCATCTAATTCTAATATGTTAACTTGTGGAAAAAGTGATTATAAGTAAACTATAATGATATCTTTTAAAAATAGGTCAGTATTAATATTGGAACAACGGAGCTACTACTGTAAGCATGTATATTAATGAAGAAGAAAACCATTAGAAATTATTTATTCTTTGCAAGTTTCTATATTTTAAAAATATTTAATATTTTTAATTATTTAAATATTTTAATAGCAATTTGTAAAATATTTTAATTTAGTATGTAGTATCTTATTTGTCTATGTCACTCTGTGTGAAACATGATGACATTAAATCTGATTAAATCTAAAACTAAGTATAGAACATGTTGGTGTTCTATTTGTCTGTGTATATTCATAGTTCTTAATATTTAATCTCCTGTCCTCAGTTTTAAAATCTACATAGCAAAAGGCACTTACCTTGTTTGTGTCTAAATTCTACAATTCAACATATGATACAATGCAGTCTTTACCTAACAGGTTCTTTGGAGATTTGATGGCAAGAAACCAGATACCTTAGGACCCAACACTTGTTTGTATGAGTGGCTCCCTCAGAATGACCTACTTGGTAAGATACTGGAGAACAAATACTGCAAACCTAAATCAGTAAGAATGATGATAGCTCAAGATAGAACAAACCAGGGAATATTTGTTGTTAGAAAATCAAATCAGAAACCAAACTTCATGGTATATATTTGCAGTCTTAGGGGAAGCAGAATGAATTGGAGTAGTTGATTTTTGTTGTCCATGGAAACAATATTAAGATTTCATTTTAAATCCCTTGCTTCTCAAAGAGGACATAATAATTTCCAGGTTGTCTTGCACCTGTATTTCCACAGAAAATGGGGATTTACAAATATTAATCAAAATAACACTCTTGATTTATTATCAGTGATGCTGTGTTTCCAATGGGAAAATATTCACACTTTTATGCTGACTTAATAATTCACTTGCTTTGTTCCCAAGGTCACATCTTGCTGACTTACACAACTCTCATATAAGAATTTGTGAATGAACTACCCTTTTAAGAGAACAAGTTCTAGTAAATACATGATCCTATTACTATGTCATTTGGTTTATTTTATCATATTATATGTATTTATTCCTGGCAATCATGCATTCATTGTTAAAGTTGTAAAGCATATCTGCTGATGGCATTCACTTTCCTTTGCTTTCTTGATCAAAAGGAATAGTATAGCACCAGGTGTGTTGCTGCATACCTGTAATCTCAGCACTCAAGAGGCTGAGGCAGGAGGACTACTGTAACTTCAAGGCCAGTCTGGACTACATAGTGAGACCTTGTTTCAAAAAACAACAAAAAAACCAAATTGAAAAAAAAACCCAAAAATCCAAAAGTAATGTCACTGTAGTTACATAAATGCAAATTCTTTATCCATAAAATACCACCATTTTCAGTGACTCATATTGTACATTTCTCATTGTATTTCTAAAATTTATTACTAATTATTATGCTGATATTCACATAATCTTAGGTCATCCAAAGACGAGAGCTTTTGTCACTCATGGTGGAGCCAATGGTGTTTATGAGGCAATCTCCCACAGAATCCCTATGGTGGTCATTTCTTTGCTTGGGGAACCACAAGATAACATTGCTCACATGATGGCTAAAGGAGCAGCTGCTAAAGTGGAATTCACAACATTATCAAGTAGAGAAGTGTAAAATGCACTGGAAACCATCCTTAACAACCCTACATGAATACAAAAAATTTTTTTTTACAATCTACAATCTACATAGAGATAAATTCTCATATGAAGACCAAGGAAGTAGCAGTGAGTCTGAAATGAAAATAATGAAATACAAATTTGTTGAATGCTGAAGCCATCATTAGACACAAGGCTCAGGGTCATGATAAATAATTTCAGTGTTCTTATTTGAAATATTTGTGCAAGGTTTAGGCAGAGTGTAAAATGTTAAAATAGTCTGTAAATTGAATGAGGGGAATCATTGAGGATTTCCACAGAGGAAATTCAAGGAATATAAAGGAAACAATAAAACAGGAACCATGAATGTTGTAAGGATGTGATCCTTTCCATGTATTTATTAACTCAAAAGGAGATATTTATAGAAAGACAACAAATAAGAGTCAGTACCATATTCAAAAAAACAATCTGTTGTATAGTTTTAATGATTGAACTATTGAAAATTTCAATACTGCTTTCTGGTCAGTACTGCAATCCATAAGAAATTTACTCACACATGTAGTATGAATCTTGACAAGGATTTTCCTTTTGCTCTATATTGCAGTACAGATTTGAACCTTGTATAACAGGTCTACTAACAGTTTTTTACTGTCTAATACTAGTTTAAGTCTCATAAATATGCCATATGTTTTTGTTAGTGTTTGTATGTTTTATCTTTGGGAAGGAACTGATTTCAATCTCTAGATTAGCAATAACAGTGCTCCCTCAACCTTTCTGTTCACATCTTTAAATCCTATACATTAAAGAGTTCTGAATTATTAAGATTTCTAAAATGACTACTGAAAAAATAATAGATTTTAACATTTTTTTTGCATTCACATTTACCACTTCCAAAAATTTGCATTCTAGCATTTTGAAATAATTCTAACCTTATTTAATTTTCCTTCAGCTATAAGGAGAATGCTATGTGGTTGTCCACCATTCACCATGATCAACCCATGAAGCCCCTGGAATGAGCAGTCTTCTGGATTGAGTTTGTCATGCACCACAAAGGGGCCAAACACTTGTGACCACTTGCTCAAAACCTCACCTGGTACCAGTACCATTCACTGGATGTGATTGGATTCCTACTGGCTTCTGCAGGAACCATTACTTTCCTTGTCATAAAATGTTGCTTGTTTTGTTCTAAAAAATTTGTGAAGAAGGGAAAGAAGCAAAAGAGAGAGTAGATCTCCTTCAGATTTAATGCATTAGTAATGAGACCATTTCATTTACATTAACTACCATGAATCAAAACATTACAAAAATATTCTTTCATGCTTTACAAAAATGTTGTCTTCTTGATTTATGTATATAGTGTAATCTTGTTTAAGGAATATGTAATTCTAACTTCAGATTTCCTATAATAATTCTATTTTACTGTTGACTTGTACTTTACCATAAATATTTTTAAAAATGAGACTCACTTAAACCTCATGTGGGAAAGCTCCCCAGGAGTGAATGATGAAACTGAGGGACAAAATGGCATAGTCTCTGTTGGAAGTGAATAGTTAAAATATGAGGCAAAAGTACCCCCAATAACTACATGGATAGGCAAAAGATGCACAGCTTGGGTGAGGTGACATAATTAAACTGTGTGGTAAACAAGACACAGGCTCTGTGAGGAATGAATTGTTAAATTGGGTAAAATCACACAGGCTGTGTGAGAATCAAATGGGTAAACAACAAGAAGTTTATATTTATTAAGTATATTATACCTGGACATGTCCTTCCCATTTCCCCAAGAAAAAGTGCTTAGCCTTGAGACAGCTCCTGAGCCAAACTCCTTTTCTCCTGTTTTCTCTCTAATATTGATATTCTAAATAAAATCCAGAGAGTTCTTGGGTTGGTGGATTTGGGTGCTTGCAGTGCAGAAACAGCTCCTCTGACCCTCTCAGTAGATGGAACTAAGTCCCATCTTCGGGTAAAATTTTCATCCTCCATGCCACCCAAGGTCACATACTGCCACATCCTGTTTGTTGACTTGAGAAAAGCATTATTTTATTATATTTTCAGAAATATTTTTTCTATTCAAATAACATGTAGTCCTCTTGACTTTTTGTGTATGTCAAAAAACAGCAGAGGCAGAAATTAGATAACAGTAGCAAGACATTTTCTCAGAAAACTAAAGTAGAGGAGAGAAACATCAATATAAATGGAGCTCAATTCCTACTAACACAAATATGACAATTGTTATCTTGAGCATAAGAAGAGACTCTGAGGAATTGAAGAATGGAAACAAAAGGGAAATACAGGTATATAGTGAAATGGAAAAATTATGGTGGAAGAAAATACAAAAATTCTGAAAATAGCCTGCAAATGTGGTTTGACAAAGTACATTTTGGAGTTTGGGAGAATCATATTTTCATTAGCAAAGTAGTAATAGGAAGAGCAGAATTACCTGTAGGAATGTAATCCACAATTTAAGGGAGATGAAAGCATGGTGAATATAGTGAATTTCATAGCAAATTGATAAGGCAAATATTTTATAATATAGGAGAGTTAATAGTGTGAATCCCTTAAGAAAAAGGAAATATTTCCTATGAAGTTTGAATTTGATTCACAAATTTTTGTTTGTTCTAATTAGTTTCCTTTCCTGAAACTTTGTAACCTGGTCTTAGATTAGAAGGATGAAAAAAATTTTCAACATGAAACCCTGAATATTCTCTAGCTTATGTTTTTGTCTTAATGAATGATCTTCTATAACTAATTAGTAAGACCCCCCCCCAAAAAAAAAACAGGGAATATGTCACTTTAGGTATATTAGTTTAGTATATTAGATTTTGCTCATCCTCCAATTGTATTTCTTTTTTCTCAGTCAGATGCTTCTATCACTTCAAGACATAGCATGATGACGGCATAAAAAAGGAAAAATTCATGCCACATTTGTGTTTTTCTCTTCAAACACATGAAAAAAAAAAACCTCAAGGTGGAACAATGGGCCAAATATTGAGTGTGGCAATTTTAAAATTCTATCTTCTAGAAAGTAACATGAATTGCAAAAATTTTTCCACACCTTGTCTTTAAATATCTACACTCATCATGTGTGGATTCACAAGGCACTATACAAAACATTGCACAGAAAAGAAAGAAACTAATTGAAGAACTCTTCAAGTTCTTTGGCTGAAAATGAGATATGTTTCAATAGTTTGTTGGAAGATAGAGGCAATTTTCCTTTGGACATATGCAAATGACTTTTAAAATACTCGTTTTATAAATCAAATTTAATTTTGATGAAATATAGTATGTTAAATTGTTAAGAAGAGGAAGTGACAGTCATATTCTTTTATTAAACTTTTGGTATCTTACAAATATAAACAAGAAAAAATAAGCATAAATATTATTCTGAGCATTAATGATACTGTACATATACTACCTGATAGAAATTTTAACCTATTTTTTATTTCCTCATGAAATACTCTCTGAAAATTAAATGATTTTTTTTGTTGTTGAACTACATCTTCTTTGCAAATAACTGTTAATAGGGCAAGATGGATAATATTGATTCTTCATATATGGTAAAAAATATTTGATTGGCTTTAAAATTTTTAAAGTATATTATATTGGTATATTTTAGATATACATAGTGATAACATTTACCATAAGGCATTCACACGATTACATGATTTATCCTCCTTCTTCTTTTATTCCCATTCCCCTCCTCTCCATTCAACCCCTCTTTTCTTCCTTATTTACAATAGCTTTGTTTCCATTTTTTCTTCTATTATCTTCTTTTTCTTGTCCCTTCCTTCCTTTCCCTCTGTCACTCCCTTGTTGCAATTCCCATTTGAACACTTTCTTACCATTTTCCAATATCCATTGTATATTCTGGTCTGTATTTACCATTTTGGTTTTTTGCTCCAGAGGAACAATGCAGAGTTTAAATATGTGTGTTCAATTTATCTCAATTAAGAGTATCATCTCGAGGTGCATCCATTTAGGTAGATATGTCTCAAGCTTATCCTTCTTTGTGTCAGGGTAGTACACCATTGTATAAAAACACCCCACATCAGGCCCACCATTCCATCAGTGAGTGCAGATCCCAGGGAGCAGCTGTGTGGCCCAGACTGGTGTGGCTACAAGTGGATTCCAGCTGGCCTCCCCAACACCAGAGGTTCTGGCACACACCCCCAGGTCAGGAGACTGCCCAGAGAGTAACTGCATGGCACACAGACTTCAGCCAGAGTCTTACCATACCATTGACCACAGCCAGGGAGCAGCCTGGAGAAGAGCTATACAAGCACACAATCAATACCAGAGGCTTGCCCCAATACAATTGTTAAGTCTTAGAAGACCCTAGTCAAAGCCTGTGCAGACAACAGAAACTGGGATGCGCAGCCCCCAAACAAAGCCCTTCCCAGACAATAGCTACATAGTGGCCCCAGTGAGAGGCACACCTAGATATGATCCCAAGTGTTCTCAGGTCCCAGACAGAAGCCTACCCAGACAACAGGTCAATTCAGGGATCTAGAAAGCCACCACTCTGAACCCAGGAATTGTTGTACTGGTGAGCAGCAAAGTAAAGGCTGCTCGGTGTCTGGCTGAGAATTCCAGAACACTGGGTGAACAAAATGTCCTTCAAACAAAGACACAGCAGGCTGCAACTGTTAAAATGAGAAGACACATAAATAAGTCCCCAAACCTGACTTCTAAATCACATAAAGGAAACCCAAATGGCTACCAGAATGAACAATCTGATATTCACCAACCTGGACTCCCTGAACTGACAACAAAAGTGGACCTGGACAAAATGGAATGAAAAAAATTTTCTCAGATGACAGCAGAGTTTGTGCCCATAGTGCAAGACATGATTAATAAATCTAGAGTGGACACAGATAAAAAAATAGGGGAACTGAAGAATATGGTGGAATCCCCACATAGGAAACAAATATAATCCATAAAACAGATGAAAACAGAATTCCAGGAGATTAAAAATTCCATTGAAAGTTTACAGAGCAGAATGAGGCAATGCTAGGATAGAATTCAGATATAGAAGATAAGATTGCAATTAGTGAGCAGGAAAAGAAAAATTTCTTAAAAATAGTAAAGGACAATGAGAAATCAATCCATCAAATGCTGTACAATGCAAAGAAGAATAACATCAGAGTGACTGGAGCCAAGGAAGAAACAGGAGAGAGTGCAGATAACATAAAAAATTGTTCACAGAAGTAATGGCAGAAAACTTTACAAATAGGGGAAAAGAACTTGACATAGAGATAAGTGAGGCATACAGGACTCCAACTAGCCTTGATCAAAAACACCTCTACATATAGGCATGTAATTGTTAAGATTCCAGAAACGCAACAGAAGATCAAATTTCTACAAGCACAAGAAAAGAAACAAATCACATACAATGGAAAGCCAATCAGAATCACAGCAGACTTCTCAACACAAACCTACAAAGCAAGAAGAGTGCGGAGCAACATATTTCAAGCCCAAAGGGAAACAACCTCCATCCAAGATTGATGTACCCAGCAAAAGTATCTTTCAAAATTGATGAAGAAATAAGATTCTTTCCTGACAAAGAGCAACTTAGGAACTTCACAATTATGAAACCAGCATTCCAAAAAATTTTAAACAGTATACTAGGAAAAGACAATGAGGATTACAGCACCAGGAATCCCTGCAGAATGAATCCATCAGGCATGGCAAGAAATTAAATGCAAAGGGGGAGAATCCAACAACAAAAAAAAGTCATGATAGGATAAGTCAATCCATATCAATTATGACCATCAATGTTAATGGTCTCAATTCACCAATCAAAAGAAGTAGACTGTCAGAATGGGTCAAGAAGCAAGAAACAACAATATGCTACATATCAGAAACACACTTAATTCAAAAAAGAAGTATTAACTTCTATTAAGACTGAAATTTAAAGGGTAGAAAACAATACTCCACGTGACAGGAAACCTCCAAAAGTCAGGAGTAACTATCCTCATTGCAGATGAAGTAGATTTCAAACCAAAACTGATGAAGAAAGACAAAGAAGGATGTTACATCCTTGTAAAGGGAACAATCCAAGAGGAAGAGATTACAATCATTAATATGCACCAAACACTAGTGTGCCTGACTATATAAAACAAATACTAATGTACATGAAAAATCTTATAAGCTCTAATGCAATAGTAGTGGGGGACCTTAATACCTCACTCTCACAAATAGATAAATCAACTAGATGAAAAATAAATGCTGAAATACTATAACTCAAACTCTTGAACAAATGAACTTAACAGATGTTTACAGAGTTTTCCACCACACAAAGTCATAATATACATTCTTCTCAGTTGCACATGGCTTATTCTTTAAAATAGACCACATACTCGGTCATAGAGCATGTTTAAGTAAGTGCAAAGAATTGAAGTTATCCCCTGGATATTGTCAGACCACAGTGTGATGAAATTGGAGATCAATAGCAAAAGAAAGTGCAAGAATTTCATAAACACATGGAAATTGCACCACACACTTCTGAATAACCAATGTTTCAGAGGAAATTAAAGAAGAAATCAGACAGTTCCTACAACTAAATGACAATACCAATACAACATATCAGAATCTATGACACACAATGTAAGTAATTTTAAGAGGGAAATTCATAGCAGTGAATACTCACATTAGGAAAACAGAGCAAGCTCAATTATACAACCTGATGCTGATCTTTATGTTTGTAGAAAAAGAAGAGAAGCTCAAACCCAAGGCCCATAGAAGGGAGGAAATTATAAACATCAAGGCCGAAATTAATGCAGTGGAGATGAAGAGAGCAATACAAAACACTAATGAAACTGAGTTGGTTCTTAGAAAGCATAAACAAAATTGACACACTCTTAGCCTTCCTTTATAAAAAAGGAAGGAAAAGGCCCAAATCCTTGCAATTAGGAATGAAAAGGATGATGTTGAACAGACCCAGCAGAAATACAAAGGATCATCAATACCTAGTTGGAGAATCTATACACCAGGGAGATAGAAAACACAGAAGAAATGAACAAATTTCTAGATTCATGTGAATTTCCAAAATTGAATGAAGAAGACCTATAAATTGTAAATGACCCAATTCCAATCAATGAAATTGAAAACATAATTAAAAACTTACCAACAGATGATTTCATTACTGAATTCTACTAGAAATTTAGAGAGGAACTACTGTTACTACACTTTAAACTCTTCAATGAAATTGAAAGGGAAGCAATCCTTCTGAATGCATTCCTGGAAGCAAGCATCACCTTGATCCCCAAAGTAGAGAAAGACCCAATCGAAAAAGAGAACTATAGGCCAATCTCACTAATGAACATAGAAAGAGAAATCCTCAATAAGATACTGGCAAGCAGAATAACGAAGATGATCAAGAAGACCATACACTCAGACCAAGTGGGATTTATCCCAGGGATGCAGGGATGTTTCAAGATACACAAATTAATAAATGTAATAAACTATATTAATAGAACCAAGGGGACAAACCATGTGATCATTTCAATAGATGCAGAAAAAGTGTTTGACAAAACCAACATGCATTTGACAACAGCCTACAAAAAATTGGAACAGACAGACTCTACCTCAATCTGATAAAAGCCATCTATGAAAAACCAAAAGCCAATATCATACTAAATGGTCAAAAAGTGAAATCCTTCATGTTAAAATCAGGAAGAAGACAAGGATGTTCAGCATCACCACTCCTGTTCAGCACAATTATTGAAATGTTAGCCACAACAATTAGACTAGAGAAAGAAATAAAAGAAATAAAGATAGGAAACAAACAAGTCAAATTGTCATTATTTGTAGATGATATGATACTCTATATAAGGGACCCTAAAAACTCCACCTAGATTTTTCTAGACTTAATAAACAATTTCAGTAAAGTAGCTTAATACAGGATCAACACACAAAAGTCAATACTTTTTGGAACATGAATGACAGACTCACTGAGAGAGAAATAGTCCAAAAATTCCTTCCACAATAGCATCCAAAAAATTGAAATATCTAGGAATCAACCTAACCAAACAAATCAAAGAACTCTCCTCTGCAAACTGTAGCACTCTGAAAAGAGAGATTGAAGAGGATATCAAAAAATGGAAAGGCATCCCTTGCTCCTGGGTGGGAAGAATCAATAGAGTAAAAATGTCCATATTTCCAAAACTGCAATATAGATTCAATGTAATCCCCATTGAAATCCCACCAGCATACTTCACATACCTTGAGAAAACAATAAAAAAATTCATTTGGAAAAGAACCGACCTAGAATAGCAAAAGTAAAACAAGGCAATAAAGACAAGGTAGGGGTATCACAATCATCAACTTGAAACAATGTTACAAAGCTACTGTGATTAAAAACAGCATGGGACTGGCAAAAAACAAACCTGAGAACCAGTGGAACAGATTAGAAGATGAAGAAACAACTCTAGGCACACTCAGCCACCTCATCTTTGACAAAAGAGCCAAACAATCTTACTGGAGAAAAGATAGTCTCTTTAATAAATGATGGTGGAAAAATTGGATTTCAACTTGCCAAAGATTAAAACTGGACCTATAGCTCTCAAAACGCACTGAACAAAAATAAAAAAAGGATTAAAGATCTAAACATTAAAACAGAAACATTAAACTGGCCGGAAGAGTGGAAGAACTCTTGAAGACATTGGTGTAGGAAAAACTTTTATCAATAAATCCTCAGTTGAATGCAAACTAGCACAATCAACAAGTAGGACCTCTTTTTTAACTAAAAAGGTTCTGCACATCAAGAGAAACCACCAACAGTGTGAAGAGACAACCCACAATGTGGAAAAAAAATTTCCACAGCGTTGCCTCAGACAAAGGTCTACTATCTCAAATCTATAAAGAATTAAAAAAATCAGACCTTACAAATTTAAAGACCCAATCCATAAATGGCCATCTGAAATGAACAGACATTTCTCAGACAAAGAAAGAGAAATAGCACATAAACATATGAACATAATTTCAATGTCTCTGGTCATTGGAGAGATGCAAATGAAAACACAGATTCCACCTCACCATAGCAAGAATGGCTGTCATCATGAAATCAACCAATAACAAATGCTGGCAGGGCTGTGGGGAAAAAGGAACCCCACTCCACTGCTGGTGGGAATGTAGACTGGTGCAACCACTGTGGATATCAATATGGAGATACCTCAAAGAGCTAGCACTGAAAGTCCCATTTGACCGAGCTATACCCCGCTGGGTATCTTCCCAAAAGAATTAAAAGAATCATGCCACAGTGATATATGTGTATACATTTTCACAGCAGCACAATTTGTGATGCCTAAAACTTGGAAAAAATCCAATTACTCGTCAACTGGAAACTGGATAAAGAAAATATGTTTTTTTAATAAAATGGAGCATTACTGAGCCATAAAGAATGAGAAACTTGAGACATTTATAGCTAAACGGATGCACGTTGAGGTGATACTCTTAAGTGAAATAAATAGGACACATATGTGTAAAGAGTGACTAGTTTCTCTAGTATGAGAACCAAAAAGTGTAAGTAAGGACTAAAAGGTATAATAGATAATGTGAAATAGGAAGAAAAGGTGTGAAGGGGTAGGGGAAATGGGAGGGGTTGGGGAAAGAAAGAAGGGGATGAAATTCATATTAGAAAAATAAAAAATGGAAACAAAGTGTTTGTAGATAGGGAGGGTTAGGTGGGTTGAAGGGAGGGCAGGGGAATGTGGGAAAAATCAGAATTTAGATGGATTATGTAAAGGTGCAAATTTCCAATGATGAATGGCATTATATTGTATCTCTTAAATGTACCAATATAATTAATAAAAAGAAAGAAAGAAAAATTCCACATCTTCTTATCCATTCATCAGTTGCTGGGTATTTAGACTGTTTCCAAGATTCAGGTATAGCAAATGGGGCTGCTATAAAGATGGGTGCACATATATTGCTATTCTTTGCTGCTTTTAATTCTTTTTGTTGCCTCAATTCTTTTATTGGTACATTTTAGGTATACAGTACACTTACATTTATCATTGGGTGCTTGTACCTGTACATGATGTATCTTGGTTCTTATTTTTTCCCCATTATATGTGCAGCCTTCATCCCGTCCACCCTTTCCTATTTAGATAGATATCTATATCTAAAATTCGGTCCTCACATTGGCTCATTCTGCTGTGTAGACTATTAATGGAGTTTTTCATGTCCTGGAAATCTATTTGCATCTCTTTTATGGATTCCATTTGTTTCTTATGTTGGTATTCCATCATGTTCCTGAGCTCCTCTCTAGGTTTATTAATCATGTCTTTCACTAGGGGCACAATTTCTCCTGTTATCTGCGAAATTATTTCTGATTTCATTTTTCCCAGCTCCCCTTTTGTTGCAAAAGCCTTTTAGAAAGATGAGATCCAACTTTTTGATTCATTGTTATAGTTCCTGTGTGATTGGGGTTTTGTTCATAAATTGCCCGTACCAATGTCTTCAAGAGTTCTTCCTCATATATCTTCCAGGAGATTTATTGTTCTGATTTTATTGTTTAGATCTTTGATTCATGTTGATCTTAGTTTAGTGAATGGTACAAGATATAGGTCTAGCTTTAATCTTCAGTAAGTGAAAACCCTTTTTTTCCTGTACCATTTATTAAAGTGGCTACCTTTCTTTCAGTGCAGGTATTTGCCTCCTTTGTTAAAGATAAGATGGCCGAGTGTGTTTGTAGTTGTTTCTGCATCTGATAATCTGGTCCATTAATCCTCTGATATGTTTTTTTGACAGTACCAGGCCTTTTTTGTCACAATAGATTTGTAGTATAATTTCAGTCAGGGATTGTGATACCCCCAACCTTGACTTTGATACTGAGAATTGCTTTTCATATTCTAGGTATCTTCTTGTCAAGAATAAATTTTAGGATTGATTCCTCTTATTCTGTGAGATATATGATTGTTACTTTGATCAGGATTTCATTAAATGTGTATAACACTATTGGAAGCATGGTCATTTTCACTATATTGTATCTTCCTACCTAAGAACAGGGGATATTTTTCCATTTTTCTGAGATCCTCTTTTTTTTGGAAGCTTGGGATTCAATATTAAGATTTTCTTTTTTTTCCCTTAAATTTGTTTATTGGTACATTTTAGGTATACAACACAATTACATTTCTCATTGGGAACTTGCTCCTTTACATGATGCATCTAGTTTCTTATTTTTTCCCCATTCATAGCCCTCCCTTCATCCCCTCCACCCTTCCTATTTACAAAG
>NW_004624761.1:97075-118539 GCF_000247695.1 Heterocephalus glaber | reverse complement strand
GCTTTCCTCTACACCAATGACAGACTCACTGAGAGAGAAATAGGGCAAATAATTCCTTTCACAATAGCATCCAAAAACCTGAAATACCTAGGAATCAACCTAAAGAAAAAAATCAAAGGCCTCTTTTCTGAAAACTTTTCCCTCTGAAAAAAAAATTGAAGATGATATCAGAAAATGGACTGACATCCCCTGCTTCTGGGTAGGAAGGATTACACAGTGAAAATGGCCATACTTCCAAAACTATTATATAGATTCAATGCAATTCCAATTGTGATCCCAGCAGGATACTTCACGGACCTTGAGAAAACAATCCAAAAATTCATTTGGAATAAGAAGAGACCCAGAATAGCAAAAGCAATTCTAGGTAACAGAGACATCATAGAGGGTATCACAATCCCCAAACTGCAACTCTTCTATAAAGCTACTGTGATAAAAACAGTATGGTACTAGCAAAGAAACAGACCTGAGGACCAGTGGAAGAGATTAGAAGATGCAGAAACAACGCCAGACACACTCAGCCATCTCATCGTTGGTACAGGAGCCAAATACCCTCACTGGAGGAAAGATAACCTCTTTAATAAATGATGCTGGAAAAATTGGGCTTCAACTTGCCAAAGATTAAAACTAGGATTTTCATTTGAGCTCACTTTGTGTTCTGATTTGGAATTTCACCACTATAAATTTCCCTTGTGGGACTGCTTTCCTTGGATCACATATTTTCCAGTATATTGTATTGGCATTATCATTTAATTATAGAGATTGTCTAATTTCTTGTTTGACTTCATCCTAACTTATTAATTTTTGAAGAGGGTTGTTCATGTGTTTATGAAGTTTTGTTGTTTTTTTGTTATTGATTTCCAATTTCATTGCACAATGATCTGATGATGTCCATGAGATAATTTCATTTTTTTTCCATTTACTTAAGCATATTCTATGAGCCACCATGTGGTCTATTTTGGAGAACATCCTGTGTGTATCTGAAATGAATGTGAATTCTGGTGTGGGGTGGAATGCTCTGTCTAGATCTACTAAGCCAAATTATTCAAAAATTGGGTTCAGTTGTGATATTTCTTTCTTGATTTTTTGTCTAGTAGATCTATTTGTGACAGTGGGTATTGAGATCCCCCATTAAAATTGTATTAGTGCTTCTTTGATTTTTCATGTTTGTTAATATTTGTTTTGTATACTTTTCTGTTCTGGTCCTTGGTCCACATATATTTATGAATTTTATCTCTTCCTCTTGAATTTTTCCATTCATGAGTATGCAGGGTCTTTCTTTGTCTCTCTTAATCAGTCTTGGCTTGAAATTCACTTTGTCTGCCCAAGTAATTGCTACTCCTGCTTGTTTCTATGTTTCTGTCACATGGAGTATTATTTTCACATCCTTCAAATTTCAGCTGATGAAATTGATTTTGAGTTAAATGTATTGCAATATATGGTTGGTTCTTGCTTCTTGATCCACTCTGAAGTCTGTCTTTTGATTAGTGAACTGAAACAATTTACATTCTTAGTTATAAATGATATTTTTTGACTTATCCTTGTCATGTTATTTTCATATTGGTGGTTCCTCATTGGCAACTCTGTTCAATTACTTACTATGCCTGGAGTATTCTTTTTGTTTGGGTTCATGGTGTTAGAGTCTTCATTATCTCCTTTGAGAATGTCCTTCAAAACATTTTCAAGAGCGGGATTAGTGGTTATGAATTTCTTCAGGTGTTCTTTATCATGGTAGTATCATATTTCTCCAGCAAATTTGAAAGGTAGTTTTTCAGGGTACATCAATTTGGGTTGAAGTTTGTTTTCTTTTAGGGGTTGAAATACCTCGATACAAGCTCTTCTTTACTTAAGAGTTTGTTTTAGAAGTCTGCAGTGATTCTGAAGGGCCTTACTTTATAGGTGACTTGCTTGTTTTCTCTAATAATTTTTAATACTCCATTCTTGATTTGATTTTCTGGAATCTTGATTATTATATGCCCTTGACATAGATATTTCTAAAATGGGATAATTAGAGTTCATTATGCCCCACTTATCTGCATTTAAAATTCTTTTTCCATGCTTGGGAAATTTTCTGCCACTACCTCTGTGAACAGAATTATGTCATTTGTGTTGTCTTCTACTCTTTCATTGAGTCTGATCGATCCTATAACATTCTTCTCTCTATTCTTTGTACTCTTCTTTGTTATTCTTCTTTTTCCACAGTGATTACATGTATGATGCAAGAGTTAGGAGGGAATTCAATAAAAATTCAGACAAACATCAAATCAGTTCAGAATCTTTCAATAATTCATAATAAAATTAGTGTTTACCAAAAAATTTCATGTTTATGGCCAAGGAAATAAAATGACAAGAGCACTAAATGAAAATCAGATGTTGATTACATGAAAAACAGATGATAGTAAGATGTTATCAAATAACACTTTTAATCTACTTAATGCCATGTAGTTGAATCCCTTCATGGCTCAATTTTCATTTCAGATTTTTGGTGACTCTATTTTTATTCTGAGCCTCTTGATATCTCATTTGGAATTTTCAGTCCTTTGATGACTCTACTTAAGCAGAATAGATCCAGTTGGGTAAAATGTCTCTTGTATTTACTCATAGTAGTCAGGCTAAGAACAGGGATGGCTTTATTTTTGTATATTCTGTCTCTTTATGTTTCAAATTCTGTCACTTTGTTCTGCTCAGTTCATCAGGCATAGGATTTTAAATTATCTACACTTAAATCTGGAAGAAATATATTGCCTGAGGTGGAATTTAAGACAGAGATATGGAGTCAACATAATACTGCCTGCACAGGCCCTTCTGGCTATTGCCCCTCCCCAGAAATCCTCAATCTTTTCAACATTTTGGAGCTTGAGTTTTTCTATTAATCACAGCCAGCTCAGTTCTTTTTGGAATCCATTTCCTTGAACCATTTGTACCCCTTAATCATCACTTGTACTTGTACACGTCCATCAAAATAGTACTGATGTAGAAAGATACACAGTTTCTCACTTATGATGAATGAATGTTTTTTGTCTCAAAATAAAGTATATGTAAAAGTAGCATTGTACCTTTCCATAATCTATCTTGGTTCCTATTCTTTTTCTATTCCCCTGCCCTCTCTTTAACCCCTCTTCCCCTTGCTATTTATCAAGACTTTGTTTCCATTTTTTTCATTTTCTCATATTAATTCCATTCCCTTCTTTCCTTTCCCCAATCCCTCTGACTTCCCCTTCCCCTTTAGACCTTTTATTCCTATTTCACAATATCTATTGTGCCTTTTGACCCTTATTTACATGTTTAGCTTCTCACACCAGAGAAACTATTTAGTATTTACACATGTGTGTCCTATTTATTTCACTTAAGAGTATGGCATCATGCATCCATTAAGCTATAAATGTCTCTACTTTCTCATTTATGGTTGAGTAATACTCAATTTTATAAAGAAAAAAACCCCACATTTCTTTAGCCCATCTCCAGTTGATGGACAACTGTGGTGTTTCCAAGTTTTAGCTATCACTTATTGTGCTGCTATGAACATGGGTGCACGCATATCACTGTGATATGATTCTTTTAATTCTATTGGAAAGATACCCAGATGAGGGATAGCTGGGTGAAATGAGACCCCTAATTCTAGTTTTTTAAGGTATCTCCATGTTGATTTCCACAGGGGTTGAACTAGTCTACACTCCCAGCAGCAGTGGAGAAGGGTTCCTTTATTTTTTTCACTAGCCCCACTAGATTTGTTATTGGTTGATATCATGATAGCAGAAATCCTTTCTGTGGTGAGATGGAATCACAGCCTTGTTTTCTTTTGCATATCTTGAATGACCAGTGCTGTTGAAAATTTTTTCTTTCTTTTAAAATTAATTTTATTGGTACAATTTAGGTATACAAGATAATGACATTCATCATTTGAGATTTGTACCTTTGTATAACATATCTTGATTCTTATTTTTCCCCACTCCCCATCCTCCCTTTCAACTCCTCCATCCCTTCCTATTTACAAAGTCTTTGTTTCCATTTTTTCATTTTCTCATGTTAATTTCATTCCCTTCTTTCCTTTCCCTAAACCTCCCAATCCCACTTCCTCTTTGTACCTTTTATTCTCATTTCATATTATCTATTATACATTTTGATCCATATTTACACATCA
Organism: Heterocephalus glaber; assembly: GCF_000247695.1. Next base: position 114,401 of record NW_004624761.1, on the reverse strand, counting down.
ACTTTCTCACACCAGACAAACTATTTGGTATTTACATGTGTGTCCTATTTATTTCACTTAAGAGTATTGCCTCAATGTGCATCCATTTAGTCTCTAGTTTCTCTTTATTTATGGTTGAGTACCACTCCATTTAAAAAAAAAAAAAAACTACATTGTCTTTTTCTAGTCTCCAATTGATGGGCAGTTGGGCTGTTTCCAAGTTTTGGCTATTACAAACTGTGCTGCTATGAACATGAGTGCACATAAATGGGTGTGGTATGACTTTTAATTCTTTTGGAAAGATATGCATCTGGGGAATAGCTGGGTCAAATGGGAACTGTCATCCTTCTTCTTTGAGGTAACTCCATACTGATTTTCACAGTGGGTGCAACAGTGTACTCTCTCACTAACAGTGGAGAAGTGTTCCTCTTTACCCACAGCCCTGCCAGCATTAGTTATTGATTGATTTCATGATAGCAGCCATTATTTCTGGTATGAAGTGGAATCTGAGCATTGCATTCATTTGCATCTCTTGAATGATCAGTGAAGTTGAACATTTATTCATAAGTATTTGCTATTTCTACTTCTTTGTCTGAGAAATTTTTGTTCATTTCAGATCCCTATTTTTGAATTGGGTCTTTCAATTTGGCAGGTCTGATTTTTTTAAGTTCTTCATATATTCTAGATAGTAGATTTTGTCTGAGGAACAGATGACAAAATTTTTTTCCCACTTTGTGTGTTGTCTCTTCACTCTTTCGGTGGTTTCTGTTCCTATGCAGAAGCTTTGTAATAAGAGATCTCACTTTTTGATTCTTTGTCCTAGTTCAAATGCAACTGAGATTTTGTTCATGAAATCTTTTCCTACACCAATGTGTTCAAGAGTTCTACACAGCCTCTCTTTCAGTTAGTGCAGTGTTTCTGTTTTAATATTTAGATCTTTAATCCATTTCAATTTTAGTTTACTGCATGGTGAGAAATATAGGTCTAGTTTTAATCTTTGGCAAGTTGAAACCCAGCTTTTCCAGCACCATTTATTAAAGAGGCTACCTTTCCTCCAGTAAAAGTATCTGGTTCCTTTGTCAAAGATGAAGTGGTTGAGTGTGTCTGGACTTGTTTCTGCATCTCCTAATCAGTTCCACTAATCTTTTGGTCTGTTTCTTTGCCAGTACATCCTGTTTTTAACCCAGTAGTTTTGTAGTACAGTTTCAATTTAGAGATTGTGATTCCCCTACCTTGCCTTTGTTGCCTAGGATTGCTTTTGCTATTCTAGGTCTCTTCTTCCAAATGTATTTTTGGATGTGTTTCTCAAGTTCTTTGAAGTAAGCTGCTGAAATTTCAACTGGGATTGCACTGAATATATAGAACAGTTTTAGAATTTGGCCATTTTCAGTATATTGGTACTTCATGCCCAGGAGCAAGAAATTCTTTGCATTTTCTGGCATCATCTTTGATCTCTTTTTTTCAGAGTGTTATTGTTTTTAGAGTAGAGATCTTTGATCTTTTTCATCAGGTTGATTCCTAGGTATTTCATTGTTTGAATGCTATTGTGAAGGGAGTTGTTTCTCCAGTTTGTTTTTTGGTGAGTCTGTTGTACATGTACAGGAAAGCTATTGATTATTGTGTGTTGACTTTATGTCCATCTACTCTACTGAATTTGCTTATTAAGTCTACAAGACTTTTGGTGGAGTTCTTGGGGTCTTCTATATAGAGTATCATGTCATCTGCAAATAATGACAATTTGACTTCTTTGTTTCCTATCTTTATTCCTTTCTCTTCTTTATTTTCTGTGGTAATGTTTCCAGAACTATATTGAACAGCAGTGGTGGTAGAAGACATCCTTTTCATGTTCCTGATTTTAGTGAGAAGGATTTCACTTTTTGACCATTTAGAATGATATTGGATGTTGGTTTTTCATAAACAGCTTTTATCAGATTGAGATAGGACCATCTATTCCATTTTTTCTTGGGCTTTTGTCATTAATGTGTGTTGGATTTTATCAAATGCTTTTTCTGCATCTGTTTAGATGATCATATGTTTTTTTCCCTTGGCTGTATTGATATAGTGTATTATGTTTATTGATTTGTGTTATATTGAACCATGCCTGCATCGCTGGAATGAATCCCACTTGATCAGGGTGTATGATCTTCTTGATGATCTTCTGCATTCTGCTTCCCAGTATTTTTTAAGAATCTTTGAGTGGGGGAAGGGCACACAGGTAATGGGGAAAAAAGTAAGACCAAGGTACATCATGTACAGGTACAAGCACACAATGATAAATGTAAACATATTGTATACCTAAAAAGTAAGAATAAAAGAATGTAAGCAAAAACAATTGCATCTACATTCATTAGTGAGTTTGGTTTATAATTTTTTTTTTTTGCTTGGGTCTTTTTCTGCTTTTGGGACAAAGGTGATGCTTGTTTTCAGGAATCAGTTTGAGACTATTGCTTCCCATTCCATTTCATTGAAGAGTTTAAACAATATTGGCAATAGTTCCTCTCTAAATGTCTTGAAGAATTCAGCAGTGAAGCCATCAGGCCACAGGCTTGTGTTAGTTGGTACATTTTTAATTACATTTTCAATTTCTTTGATTGATATTTGGTTGTTTAGAATTTTTAGGTCTTCTTGGTTCAACCTTTGTTATTTATATGTATATGCATATCTGTCTTATTTTTCTGTGTTTTAAACCTTGTTGGTGTATACGTTCTCAAAGTAGGTATAGATGATCCTCTGAATTTCTACTTAGTCCATTGTAATTTCACCTTTTTCATTCCTAGTTGCACAGATTTGAGTCTTTTCTTTCCTTTTCTGGTAAGGTTAGCTATGCGTTTGTCAATTTTGTTTATTCTTTTGAAGAACCAACTCTTTCCTTCATTAATTTTTTGTATCATTCCCTTAGTCTCCATTGCATTTATTTCTGCTCTGATCTTTATAATTTTCTCTGTTGTATGAACTTTGCGTTTGTCCTACTCTCCTTCTAGGCAATTGAGGTTCAGCATCTGGTTGTTTACTTGTGCTTGCACTGTTTTCCTAAGTAGTATTCACTGCTATGAATTTCCCTCATAAGACTGCTTTCATTTTGTTCCATAGATTCTGATAAGCTGTACTGACATTGTCATTTACTTGTAGAAAGTCTTATTTCTTTAATTTCCTCTGTGACCCATTGGTTATTCAGATGTGTTGTTAAATTTTCATGTGTTTATGAAATTCTTGCTGTTTCTTTTGCTATTGATCTCTAATTTAATTGCACTATGGTCTGGTATTAAACAGAGGATAACTCTAGTTCCTTTGCACTTACTTAAACATGTTCTATGAGTGAGTATGTGGTCCCTACTGGAGAAAAGCCCACATGCAGCTGAAAAGAATGTGCACTCTGATTGTGTGGAGTGGAACGCTCTGTATACATCTATTAAGTCCATTTGTTCAAGAATTTGAGTTCTAGTATTTCATTTTTTGTCTATTTGATTTATTTGTTTCTATCAATGGGTATTGAGATCCCACATCAGTATGAATATTCTTAAAAGAAGTAGGATTAGAGATCCCATCTGACCCAGCTATTTCCCTACTGGGTATCTTCCCAAAAGAAGTAAAACAATCATACTACTCAGGTGTATGTGCACCCATGTTCATAGCAGCACAGCTTGCAATATCGAAAACTTGGAAACAGTCCAATTGCCCATCAACTGGAGACTGGATAAATAAAAGTTTTTTTTAAAATAAAATGGAATACTACTCAGCCATGAAGATTGAGAAATTAGGGACATTTATGGCTAAATGGATGTACATTGAGGCCAAATTGTTAAGTTAAATAAATAGGACACATATGTGTAAATATTGAATAGTTTCTCTGGTTTGAGAAACTGCAAGTGTAAATAAGGGCCAAAAGGCATATTATTTATTGTGAAATAGGAAGAAAAGGTCCTTAGGGAAAGGAGAATTCTGAGGGATTGGGGAAAGGAAAGAAGGTAATGAAAGTAGTATGAGAAAATGAAAAAATGAAACCAAAGTCTTTGTAAATAAGGAGGAATGGAGGGGTTGTAAAGAGGCCAGGGGAATGGTGAAAAAATAAGAAACAAGATAGATCATGTAAAGGTACAAATTTCCAATGACAAATGTCATTATATTGTATGCCTAAAATGCACCAATTGAATTAATGTTTTAGAAAGACAAGTAAATGAATCTGATGCTGGAAAAATTAAAATGGGGGTAGAGGGCAGGAGAAAAATAATTGAATTTAAATATGTTATGTACATGTATTGATCCTTTACAGTGAATGTAATCATTATTATTGCAAATATGTATCAATAACAGAAAAAATAAAATAAAATTTCCTGTACTTAAACTGGTAGAGAGTTCGTTACATACCTGTAAAAATTATTACCAAACAACAAATGACACTTTAATTTATTGAATTATACATATATAAATTATACTTCATCAAAATTCTTACCAAAATTTTTTAGTCATGACTTTCAAGATTCCCTGTACATGATGTAGCTACTGTAGCTCAAGATATGTCTCACAAGACAGTCACCTTGCATTTGCCACTGTTATTGCATTTTTAAATATAGCTTACACAATACAGGTGCCTGAAACATGCTAGTCATTGAGTCCAAGCTAGCTGAAATTGCTTAAACTTAAAAGAGAAATTAAATGCTCTTATTAAATCATGTCAACTTTTACATTTGCCTTTCCTATCTGCTATTAGTACTCATGCTTTATCCGTTTGATATATGTACTTTGTTCATTCCAAGTTATTTTTTAACTTTGGACAATTTTTCCCTAAATAAAAGCATGGTTGATGAGAGGAGGTAGTACAATTTGAAAAGAAATACTTCATCTTACCAAGATGTCTGAGAGATGGATCTCAGCTCTTCTGCTGCTAGAATCATGTTTAGAAGCTGTGGAAAATTTCTGGTACTCCTGATGGAATACAGCAATTGGATTATACAAAGAATGTAATAGAGGAACTTATCCAGAGGGAACATGAGGTGACAGTTCTGAGACCTTCAAATTCCATTTTTGGTGATGTTAATTAATCAATCTGGAATTAAATTTGAAACATTTACTACATCCACCTATAGCGACCAAGTGGAAGACCTTTACATTCAATGCATCACCAAGAGTATGAATATTGACTCAATAGATACACATTTGGTATATTTTCCAGTGATGGAGACATTCTTAATGGATGTACTGTTATTTTGGGAGAATATTTGTAAGGAAGTGGTTTTAAACAAGAAACTTAAGACAAAACTCCAAGAATCAAGATTTGATGTCCTTCTTAGAGTTCCTGTTGCTCCCTGTTGTGAGCTGGTGGCTGAGCTGCTAAAAATACCTTTTGTGTACAGTGTCTGTGCCTCTCCTGGCTTCCAACTGGAAAAAGATGGAGGACAGAGTATAGTTCTTCCTTCTTATGTACCTGTCAAAACTAAGTAGTCAAGGGACTTTTATGGAAAGGGTAAAAAAATATTTTATGCATGTTCTATTTTCACTTGTGGTTTGAAATGTTTACAGAGCAAAAGTGGAATGAGTTTTACAGTGAAATTTTAGGCAAGTCATGCTTTAAAAATTTTTTTATTGGAACATTTTAGATATACAATATAATGACATTCATCATTGGAAATTTCCACCTTTACATAATCCCTCTTTGTTCTTATTTTGTGGCCCTTCCCCTGGCCTCCTTTCAACCCCTCCATTCTTCCCTATTTACAAAGACTTTGATTCCATTTTTTTCATTTTCTCATATTAATTCCGTTCCCATTCCCCTTTGGACCTTTTTTTCCCCCCATTTCTCAATATCTATTATGCCTTTTGGCCCTCATGTAAACTTTCAGTTTCTCATACCAGAGAAACTATTCAATATTTACACATATGTGTCTATTTATTTAACTTAAAAGTTTGGCCTCAATACACACCCATTCAGCCATAATTGTCCTTAATATCTCAATCTTTAAGACTGAGTAGTATTCCATTTAATAAAAAAAATTTTCCATATCCCGTCTCCAGTTGTTGGGCAATTGGGCTATTTCCAAGTTTTAGTTATTACAAACTGTTGCTATGAACCAGCGTGCACATACATTGCAGTGGTATGATTCTTTTAATTCTTTGGGGAAGATGCCCAGCAGGGCAATAGCAGGGTCAGAGGGGACCTGTAATTCTAATTCTTTGAGGTATCTCCATACTGACTTCTACAGTGGTTGCACCAGTATACACTCACATCAGTAGTAGAGGAGTGTTCCTCTTTTGCCACAGCCCCACCAGCATTTGTTATTGGTTGATTTCATGAAAGCAGCCATTCTTTCTGTGGTGAGGTGGAATCTTGTTCTTTTCATTTCCATCTCTCGAATGACCAGTGATGTTGAACATTTTTTCATAGATTTATTTACTATTTCTACTTCTTTGAGAAATGACTGTTCATTTTATATGCCCATTTTTGGATTGGGTCTTTAAATTTGGGAGGTCTAACTTTTTAAAGTTTTTATAGATTTGAGATAGTAGATCTTTGTCTGAGGAACAAGTGGTAACAATTTTTTCTCACATTGTGTGTGGTCTCTTCACACTGCTGGTGGTTTCTCTTGCTGTACAGAAGCTTTTAATAAGAAGAGATCCCACTTGTTTGTGTGTGCTACTTCACAGGCACCTGAGGTTTTGTTTATAAAGTCTTTTCCTACACCAATATCTTCAAGAATTCTTCCTAAACTCTCTTTCAGCTGGTTTAATGTTTGTGTTTTAATATTTAAATGTTTAATCCATTTAGATTTTAGTTTAGTATATGGTGAGAGATACAGGTCTAGTTTTATTTGTTTGTTTTGTTTGTTTTTACTGGGGATTGAACTGGGGTCCTTGCACTTGTGCAGCAGGCAGAGAAACCACTGAGCTTAATCCCCAGCCCTATAGGTGTAGTTTTAGTATTTGGGAAGTTGAAACACAGGTTATCCAGCACCATTTATTAAAGAGGCTTTCTTTCCTGCAGTGAAGGTGTTTGGCTCCTTTGTCAAATATGAGGTGTCTGATTGTGTCTGGTGTTGTTTCTGTATCTTCTAATCTGTTCCACTGGTCCTCAGGTCTGTTTCTTTGCCAGTACATACTGTTTTTATCACAGTAGCTTTGTTGTATAGTTTCAAGTTGTGGTTTGTGATACTCCTGCCATGTCTCTGTTACTTAGAATTCCTTTTGCTATTTTGGGTCTCTTATTGTTCCAAATGAATTTTTGCATTTTTTTCCTAAGACCTATGAAGTATGCTGCTGGGATTTCAATTGATTTTGCATTAAATCTATATAGCAGTTTTGAAAGTATGGCTATTTTCACTATGTTGATCCTTCCTAGCCAGGAGCAAGGGATGTCTTTCCATTTTCTGATATCCTCTTCAATTTCTCTGTTCAGAGTGCTATAATTTTCAGAGAAGTCTGTCATTTTTTTTGTTAGGTTGATTCCTAGATATATCAATTATTTGCATGGTATTGTGAAAGGAATTGTTTGCCCTATTCTCTCAGTGAGACTATTGTTCGTGTAGCAAAAGCTATTGATTTTTGTGTGCTGAGCTTGTATCAAGCTAATTTTCTGAATTTGGTTATTAATTCTCAAAGACTTTTGGTGTAGTTCTTGCAGTCTTCTATATAAAGTATCATGTTATTAGCAAATAATGGCAATTTGACTTCTTCATTTCCTATTTTTGTTCTTTTATTTCTTTCTCTTGTCTAATTGCCATGGCTAAGGTTTCCAAAACTATATCAAACAGGAGTTGTGATAGTGGACAACCTTGTCTTGTTCCTGATTTTAGTGTGAAGGATTTCAGTTTTTGACCATTTAGTATGATAACAGCTGTTGGTTTTTCATAGATGGCTTTTATCAGATTGAGCTAGAACCCATTTATTCCAATTTTTGTAGGGTTTTTATCATAAATGCATGTTGAATCTTTTTCAAATGCTTTTTCTGCATCTATTTAGATGACCACATGGTATTTGTACTTGGCTCTATTGATATAGTGTATTACATTGATTGATTTGCATATGTTCAATCATCCCTATATTCCTGGGATAAATCCCACTTGGTCAGGGTGTATGATCTCCTTCAGGATCTTCTGCATTCTATTTGCCAGTATCTTAAGGATTTTTGCATCTATGTTTATCATTGGGATTGGCCTTTATTTCTCTTTTTCGGTTGGTTCTTTCTCTGCTTTGCAGAGCAAGGTGATGCCTGTTTCCAGGCATGAATTTGGGAGTACTGCTTCCCTTTCAATTTCATTGATGATTTTAAATGGTAAAGGTAGAAGTTCCTCTCTAAATGTCTTGTAGAATTCAGCAGTGAAGCCATCAGTACCCAGCCTCTTCTTAGTGATAAGTTTTTAATTACATATTCAATTTAATTTATTGATATTGGGTTGTTTAGAAATTTTAGATCATCTTTGTTCAACTTTGATAATTCATGTGTATATAAGAATCTGTCCATTTCTTCTGTGCTTTCCATGTTATTGGTGTATAGATTCTAGAAGTAGATATTAATGATCCTCTGGCTTTTGGCTGGGTCCATTGAAATTTCATCCTTTTCATTCCTAATTTCATGGATTTGGGTCATTTCTTCCCTTTGTCTGATAAGGTTGGCTGAGGGTTTTCTGATTTTGTTCATTGTTTCAAAGAACCAACTCTTGGCTTCATTGAGTTTTTGTGTCAATCTCTTAGTCTCCATTGCATTGATTTCTCCTCTGATCTTTATAATTTCCTCCCTTGTATGAGGTATGGTTTTGTCCTGCTCTTCTTTTTCTAGAAGCTTGATATTGAGCATCAAGTTATTTAAGTGGGGTTGCCTTGTTTTCCTAATATGGGTATTCACTGCTATGAATTTCCCTCATAAGTCTGCTTTCATTGTGGCCCATAGATTCTGATATGTTGTATTATCATTGCCACTTAATTGAAGGAACTGTCTGATTTCTTCTTTAATTTCATCTGTAATCCATTGGTTATTCAGAATTATGTTTTTCAATTTCCATGTGTCTATGAAATTTTTGTGGTTTCTTTTGCTATTGATCTTCAAATGCATCACCCTATGATTTGGTAATATACAGGGGGTAACTTAGTCCCTTTGTGTTTACCTAAATATGTTTCATGAGTGAGTATGTGGGTTATTTTGGAGAATGACACATGTGCAGCTGAAAAGAATGTGCTTTCTAATTTTGTGCAGTGGAATACTCTGCAAACATATGTTAAGTTCATTTGTTCAAGAGTTTGCTTGAGTTCTTGTATTTCATTGTTTGTTTTTTGTCTAGTTTTTTCTATTTGTGATAGTGTCATATTAAGGTCCCCCACTACTATTGTATTAGTACTTATATGATTTTTCATGTTCATTAGTTTTTTTTAATATAGTAGGGCACACTAGAGTTTGCTGCATAGTTATTTATGATTGTCATTTCTTTTTCTTGTATTGTTCCCATTACAAGGATATAGTGTCCTTCTTTGTCTCTCTTAATCAGTGTGGGTTTGAAATCCACTCAATCTGGAAAGCAGATAGGTACTCCTGCTATTTTTCACATTCCTTTTGTATGGAGTATTGTTTTCCACCCTTTGTCTTTCAGTCTATGAATTTCTTTTTGAATTAAGTGTGTTTCTGGTATGCAGCATATTCTTGGATCTTGCTTCTTGACCCATTCTACCAGTCTATTTCTTTTGATTGGTGAATTGAGTCCATTAACATTGATGGTTATAAGTGATAAATATTGACTTATCATTGTCATGACTTTTTCTTTTTTGTTGGAATCTGACCCTTTACATTTAATTTCTTGTTGCATCTGATGGATTCATTCTGCTGTGCTTCCTGGGGATGTGATCTTCATTGTCTGTTCCTAAGATATTATCTAAAATTTTTGGAGTTCTGGTTTGGTATTCATGAAGTTCCTAAGGTGCTCTTTGTCATGAAATTATCTTATTTATCCATCAATTTTGAAAGAAAGTTTTGCAGGGTACATCAATCTGAGTTGGAGAATTTTGTCCTTTAGGGCTTGAAATATGTCACGCCAAGCTCTTCTTGCCTTGAGTGTTTGCATTGTGAACTCTGCTGTGATTCTGATGTGCCTTCCTTTGTATGTGATTTGTTTCTTTTCTCTAAATTCTTGTATAACTTTGTTCTTCTGTTGAGTTTCTGGAATCTTAACAATTATATGCCTATTTGTAGATTTTTTTTTGATCAAAGCTATTTGGAGTCCTATATGCCTCATTTATTTCATGTCAAATACTTTCCCCCTGCTTGGAAAGTTTTCTGCCATTACTTCTGGGGACAGATTTTTTATGTTACCTGTACACTCTCCTGTTTCTTCATTGACTCTAATCAGTCTTATTTTATTCTTCTTTGCATCATCTAGCAGTTGCTGGATTGATTTCTCATGGTCCCCTACAATTTTAAAACAATTTTATTTTCCTGGTCACTAATTGCCATCTTATATTCTATATCTGAAATTCTGTCCTCATATTGGCTCATTCTGCTGGATAAGCTTTCAATGGATTTTTTAATCTCCTGGAAATCTGTTTGTATCTTTTTTATGGATTCCATTTGTTTCTTATGTTGGGATTCCATCATATTCCTCAGCTCCTCTATTTTTTTATCTGTGTCTTCTCTAGATTTATTAATCATGTCTTGCACTATGGGCACAATCTCTGCTGTTATCAGGAAATTATTTCTGGTTTCATTTTTTCCAGATTCTCTTTCATTGCTAGTTCATTGAGTCCAGGTGGTTGAGTATCAGAGTGTTCCATCCCCTTTCTCTTTGGGGTTGCTGTAGGTGATCTGGAAGTCTAGTTCTGAGGCTTGTGTATATGTCTTCTCATTTTGATGTGGGGTGTTGTGTTGCTCCTTGCACACTCACTGTTGGGAGCAATGCTACGTAATTCTAGGGAAAAATCATTTGAGTAGGCCTAGTTCTCCTGCCTACAGGCCAGCTATGACATTTCAGACACAATTGCATTTTGGTCTTGGGTTGCAACTGAGACCTCAGTGATCCTGCAATGCTGTAATGCTCCAGGACCAGACCATACCAGTGGGAGATGCCAGGGAGGAACCAAATCTTCATCTGCATAGTTCCTCATTGTTCTTAGATTTCCACTGCCCCCCAGTCTTTTATTACACCTTGTTTATCCCAATGTGAAGTACTGAACTCTGCATTTCACTTGTTACATTTGTTTCCCTATGTACTGAATAAAAGGTGCTACAAGCTAGGGGGTTTTTGTCTTTGCTGCCCAGAACAGCACTGATCAGACCCAAAGCTCAGCTTCTTCTCAGTCTCATTTGTCTACCTTTCCTGTAATTCACCATGTGCTGCCATGATGCGCAGGAGACTAGGACTTACTGCAGAGGTTCTGGTAATGTCCCCTTCCCCTGTTCCCTACATTTGATGCCCAACATGGATGTGAATCAGATCCACAAGTGAACTCGCCTATGAGACAAACTTGGAGTAAAAGAGACAACATATGGATCTCCCAGGATGATTTCCGGACTCAGACGAGGGACACTGGTGGTAAGAGTGTCCAGCTGGGGGTAATTTTCTATCTTTGCTGAGTTATAACTATGGGTCAGTCTCTGTCAACAGAGCAGTGTAACTTTGCCAAATTACTTAAGTTGCTTTTAAAGCAAGCTATGTACCCAGTACCTAAGGATGCTGTGATAGATTTGTTAAAAGACATACAAATGTACACCCTATCTTTTCCCCAGGAAGGGACAACTAACTTAATAGCATCGGAATGTGTAGGTACCATTCTCCATGATGCCCAGGGAAGGGGTTATCATCTCTCCCCCTGAACGCTCCCCACTTGGGCCTTAGTCCATTGTGCTCTCAAATTCTCTCAGTCAGTCCAGGAAACCTTGGCTACCCCTCCCCCCACACGCCCTTCTGTCCAGGCTTCCTGTTGTTTGGCTTTTTCTCCAGTTTGCTTTCAACTCACTGTGGCTTCTGCTCCACCACCACAGCATGCTGAGAAAGACCCTAATTCTCTAGCCCCCCAGCCATCTCACAAAGGTCTAGCTGCCCCTCTTGTGAAGCCCTCTTCTGGGGCCACTCCCTATCGCCATACCCTGCAAAAGGCTGTGACATCAAGCAAGGCAGTGGGAGATCCTTTGTGCTTTCCTGTCTCAGTTTGCCTGATCCTGATGACCCGGAGGTGGACATTTATGTTCATGCCTCATTTGATTTTAACGTCCTAAAGGACCTTAGGCAGAGTGTGCTAACTAATGGTGTCCAAAGCCCCTATACAGTGGGTTTGTTGGACAATGTACTTCAGACTTATTCTCTGGTTCCTCATGATATTTTTCACCTTGCAAAAACATTCCTATCCCCAGCTCTGTATCTCCACTTTGAGGTGGAACTGCATTCTTTAATCAGGGAACAGGCTCATAAAAATGCTCACGGAGATGCTCAGTCAAGAGAAGTTACTATTGACGTGTTATCAGGCACAGGTGACTTTTCAGATTTAATCAGGCAGGCCTGTTGCCCAGCATTACTCTTTCACAAGCTAGAGGACCTCCTGCAGAGGGCTTGGGCCTCTGTGCCAGTTGAGGGTACACCAATGAAATCTTTTACTCAAATCATGCAAGGGCCAGTGGAAACTTACATAGAATTTGTAGCAAGATTACAACAAACTGTTAGGAGACAGATTTCTAATTCCCAGGCAGCAGAAATCCTGATTTTACAGCTAGCCTATGAAAATGCTAATATGGATTGCAAAACAGGCAATAAATCCTGTTTGCTCCTCTAAGGATCTTGGAGCATATATTAAGGCAGGCCAGAATATTGGGTCTCCTTTATACAATTCGGATCTGATGGCTTAAGCCATCTCCCAACATTTACACGGTACACACAGCAATTTAAAATGTTTTAATTGTGGAAAAACGGGGCATCTCAGAAAAAACTGCAAAATGAAAGTGGCTTTATAAGCTGACCCAGAGCCACTGAATCAGGCATCCAGAGAAAATAAGTTACCTCCTGGCCTTTGCCCTTGATGCCAAAAAGGCATTCACTGGGCTAAAGATTGCTGCTCCAAATATGATAGGGATGGTGCACTGCTGCCAGGAAATGGAAATCAAGCTCTTCCCTGGGCTCAGGAAACAATAGGGGATCAGGGCCGGGGGGCTCCAGTCCCTCTGAATCAGTGGTACCCAGTTCAGACCAGTGCACAAGTACAAAATCAGACAGCATGGGTGTCTGGAGGGACATTTCTTCCCTCATCAGGGGAACACAGGGGAGCTCAGGAATAGATCTTCCTGCTGCTCAGAGAGTTCACCTATTGGGAGGCGAGACTCCAGTATCTGTTCCCACAGGAATTCATGGACCCCCCCCCACCCCACCCCCCGGAACCATTGGTTTGATACTTGGAAAATTCTCTCCAACTTTGAAAGCCATTACTGTTATTCCAGCTATTGTTGATTCTCATTGTACCTCTGAATTATGTGTTCCTCTTAGCTCCACAGGGCTTTGGGTAATAGAACAAGGAGATTATATTGCACAATTGTTGCTCTTGCCTAAACCACAATTAAATAATGTTAGCCTTAAAAATTCCTGAGAGGATCCTCAGCCAGAAATTCCTCAAGAAGAGATTTATTTCACCCAAGAGATTTCCAAAAACCAGCCCATATGCAAAATTAAATTGAATGGCAAATTCTTTACAGGATTGATAGACACAGGAGCGGATGTCTCCATGATTGGCACATGTTTTTGGCCATCATCTTGGGGGAAAAAAACCAACAAAAACATCTCTGTTAGGCCTTGGCACCCCCCTGACAAGTTTTGCAAAGCTCCATTCCTCTGCCTTACGAAGGGCCTGATGGTCAATTGGGACATGTTTGTCCTTACATAGCTCCCATACCTGTAAATTTATGGGGCAGAGATTTGTTGGAAGAATGGAGAGTCGTAGTGACTACTTTACCCCCTGCAACTTCACTGGACCAGCAGATGATGTCTCAAATGGGATATGAACCAGAAAAAGGATTAGGCAAGCAACTTCAGAGAACAACACAGCCTATAGAACAGAAACAAAAAAATAATCACTTTGGAATTGGATATGATCAAAATTTTTAGTTGGGGCTATTGAAGAATTTTCTCTGCCCAATGCAGCCTTGCCTTTACAATGGAAATCCAATGATCTCATTTGGTTTAATCAATGGCCCCTACCACAGGAGAAACTAACCATTCTACAACAACTCATATTAGAACAAGTTAACAAAGGGCATTTAAAACCATCTGTGAGGCCTTGGAACACACCTATCTTTGTTATTCCTAAAAGGTCAGGCAAATGGCCTTTGCTTCAGGACTTACATGCAGTTAATGCAAGCCTCATTCCAATGGGGGCACTGCAAACTGGCTTACCAAACCCAGTGGCAATCCCCCAGAAGTGGCCACTTTTAATTATAGATTTAAAAATCTGCTTTTTTAGCATTCCTTTGTGGCCACGTGACCGACCTTGATTTGCCTTTTCGATACATAGTACGAATTTTAAAGAACCAATGAAGCACTTTCAGTGGACTGTGTTGCCTCAAGAAATGGCTAACAGTCCCACATTGTGTCAGCTTTTTGTAGCACAGGCTCTTCAAGCTACTCGTAAATTATTTCCTACTGTATATTTAACACATTATATGGATGACATACTAATCTCTGCAAATACACAACAGCTACTTTTACAGGCCTTTGCTGTTGCAAAGAAGGATTTAGTGTGTTTTGGATTGTGCATAGCACCTGAAAAGGTTCAACTATCTGAGCCTTATGTTTACCTGGGTACCTTGTTAGCAGAATGATCGGTTAAGCCACAAAAGATACAATTTAGGACAGAAAAATTAAAAACGTTAAATGATTTTCAAAAATTATTAGGTAATATTAATTGGATTAGGCCTAAGATAGGGATAGCAACTTCTCAATTGCAGAATTTGTACAAAATATTGCAGGGATATTTTGATCTTAATTCCCCTCGAAAGTTAACTCCAGAGGCACAAAAGGAATTACAATTAATAGAACAAAGCATGCATAACTGTCAGGTTTTTTGTATCAACTCTAATTATCCAGTTTATTTGTTTGTGCTTAACACCCCCCACTCACCTACAGGCTTAATAGGGCAATGGTATGAGAAACGGGTCTTTCCCATGGAATGGTTGTTTTTATCTAACCAGTTAGTGAAATCTCTACAATTATATCTAGAGCAAATTGTAAAAATAGTTTCCTTGGGATGTAGTCATACCCGACAATTATTTGGTGCTGACCCTCATTTCATCATTATCCCAATTGATAAGGATCAAATGCAGATGCTGCTACAGACTGCTTTATATTGGCAAGTAGCCTTTGCAGATTTCACTGGACACATAGATAATCATTACCCTAGTGATCCTCTGTTTTAGCTTTTTTCATGACATGAGTTTATTCTCCCCAAGATTGGTCAATTTCAGCCATTGCAAGGTGCCTCAAACTATTTCACCGATGTCTCCTCTAAGGGCCAAGCAGCAATTTGGAGCTCTTCCTTTAGTTATGTGTTGCCTACACCTGGTCTCTCTGCTCAACGGTCAGAGTTGCTAGCCATTTTATTTGTGATCGAAAACTTTCCCTCCTAACCTCTCAATATTTTACGTGATTCCTTCTATGCAGTTTGTTTGACTCAAAGATTGGAAGGAGCTATGGTCCACTCTACCTTAGAACCCAAATTATTAAACTTGTTTTTAAGATTACAAAAGGCCATATGTCAAAGAACTGCTCCCTTTTATACTGGACATATTTGATCACATACAAACCTTCCTGGGCCACTTTCCTATGGCAATGCACAAGCAGATCAGCTTATAGGATTCCTTGCTGCTTTTGATCAGGCTAAGGAATCACATAGTTATTTCCATCAGAACTCCAAGGCACTACAACATGATTTTAAGCTATCTCAAGCTCAGGCACAACAGATAGTTATGGCTTGTCCTAGTTGCCAGCAGATTCGACAACCCATTCCCCCTGAGGGAACTAACCCTCGAGGCCTAGCCGCCAATATGATTTGGCAGATGGATGTGACACATGTCCCCTCTTTTGGAAAGTCTCGATTTGTACATGTCTCTATAGATACATTTTTCACATATGTTACATGCCATGTGTCACTCTGGTGAGAAAGGTCATCATGTTCAACAACACTGCTTGTCTACCTTTGCTGCTATGGGAGTGCCCAAAAATATTAAAACTGACAATGGTCCATCATATGTTAATGAATTTATCCAAAAATTCTTTCTTATTTGGCATGTTAAGCATAGTACTGGTATAATCCACAAGGACAAGCCATAGTAGAAAGGGCCCATGCCACCCTCAAACATCAATTGCTTAACAATCACAAGGAAATAAGCTGCCTCCACAAGCTCATTTAGATATAGCTGTTTTTGTACTCAATTTTTTGAATCCTGTAGCAGGTTCCACACAACCACCTGCTATGCTCCATTGACAAACAGATGGCATGATTAAGACTCAGAAACCACAAGTCCTTTGGAAAGATGTCCAAACAGGTAAGTGGAATGGCCCCACTGCCTTAATAACTTGGGGAGAGGTTTTGCCTGTGTCCTGACAGATAATGATGTAACCTTGTGGCTGCCCTCCTGGAACATGAGACTGTGGATCACGCTGGTGGAACCGCCAACATCTCAGAGAATGGATGATAGCACCCTGGCTGAGAGCAATGAGCCAGCTGGACCTGAAGGACCCACCTCTCCAGCGACGACCAACAAATCCAGGGCAGGGTCCAGGACTGAGATGATGCCCCCAGAGGAATAATAATTATAGATTTATGGTAAAAAATTTATAAAGGGGGGGACAACTTGAAAATGTTCTTTTTATATTTACAGGTATAAAAGCTCTTTCATTCCTTCTGATTCTAATTTCAAGAGATCTCTGTTAATTGAATACTAAAGTTTTTGACCAGTCATATCCAATTATAAATCTAATAATCATAAAAAGGATATTATAATTCAACTTGGCCAAATATATTTGAGTGCACTCTAATTTTATAAATTGCTTTATATGTTTGTCTGTTGTCTGTGTCTGTTTGTACAGTTGAGCTCAATTCTTTTTTCTCTTTTCCTTTTCACTTTTTTGAAAAAAAAAACTTTTTTCTTAAAAGATATTCACCTATTATTAAATTGGCTTACAGATAAATGTTATTAAATTAAAGGCATGCCCTCCTTCCCAGGTTGCTAAATGATCAAAGTGCCACCGAGATTTATTTTATAAAAGTAATGTGTATTGTCACCTATATGCAATAATGAAATTGCAATAAGCAGTTGTAAAATAATAAGATATATATATTCTTATTCTTTGTTTGTGAAAATAGGTAGAGACTGTGGGTACTCCCTTTGGTGAATAAA
>NW_004624761.1:23380-88271 GCF_000247695.1 Heterocephalus glaber | reverse complement strand
TAGACCTATATATCTCACCATGCACTAAACTAAAATCAAAATGTATTAAAGATCTAAATATTAAAATAGAAACACTGAATCAGCTGGAACAGAGATTAGGTAGAACTCTTGAAAACTTTGGTGTAGATGTTGATTTTATGAACAAAAACTCAGTTACCCATGAACTAACACAAACAATAAACAAGTGGGATGTCTTCTTATTAAAAAGCTTCTGCATAGCAAGAGAAACCACCAGCAGTGTGAAGAGACAACCCACAATTTGGGAAAAAATCTTCACCTACTGTACCACTTTTTTCTTTTCTGTCTAATTTATGCCTTTACTCTTGTGAAACATAAACACTTACTAAATAATTGTCCATCCAGATTAGTACCACAGGGCTTGTGCCCCAGATGGCATTATGTCTAAACTTTTGTGAAATTTTGCAAGGACTAATGAAATCACATTGACCTTCACCATTGTAATGTTTTTGATTACTAATGCCAGAGAAAATTCTACAATGCCATATTCTCCAGCTCTAAATAATGTCTTTCATCTCCCATGAGGAAAAATTTTCTCTTCAATAAAAAGCAATACCACAAAAAACACTATCACACTGATTGGTACAAAATCTGAGGGAATTATAGTATTATTAGATATTAATACACTAATGGTATTTTTTTATTTGGCTTACTCCTTTTCTTTATAAGCAATTGTGTAATATGATCTACATGCCTTCTCATGTGTATTTGTGTAAATGTGTGCACATTTGTGTGTGTCAGGAAAAAAATGTGAACATTATGGAGTAATTTGGGGAGAAAATGTAACAAATATATATATCCTAAATATTAGTTTATAATTTAATTGCTAATGCAAGAGTTTTCAATTAGGTAATATAGTCAGTCTTGAGTTGTATTTTAATTGCTCCTATTTCACTGTCTCTCATTTTTTTCAAGCAAGTTATTTGGAGAAATACATAAGTTTTTCATCTATAATATTTCATACTACACATTGTAAGCACTGAAAAAAAGTTACTTATGGATGGGTTGATTTTATATGTAAATTTTCTAAACTCCACAGTACTTTATTCATCATTTTATAATTTGTGAGTCTCCCAAAATTTCTTAGGATATCACCTAAAAGCAAAGCATAAAAACTACAGACATTCACAAGGGGAGTATTGTGATTTGGATATTCTTTGATATAGTCCTAAGAATCCTATTTATGTCCAAATCAATACACAGTTATCTTGAAACTAAACATGGTTCCATTGAGTTGAAAATATGTGTATTTGCTTGACTTTATTTCTGGCTTCTTTACATGATACATTTTTGTCCATAAAATTCATAGATAGTAGAACATGCTGGTATAACTGGCTATGGGGGACACTCGTGATTTCACTATGTTCCACAAAGAGCTCTTTCTTGCAGCACAGTGGGAGAATCTCTCAGGTCTTTCTCCATGGCAGAGCTGCTCAAAATGTTGAGTGCCTCATTCACATTCTAAACTGTCCTTCGAAGAAAAACAGTGTCCTCGGGAAAACTTGTGTGTCAGGAAAGCTTGACAACTCTTCTGATTTGTGGTTCATGCTCTGCACCAATTTTTAAAATTCATGTCTCTATAGAAAAGAATATTTCCATATTTCTTAATATTATCACTCCAAATGGAGAAGAGTACAGGAGACAAAAGTTTCCTGAGTGACTTGTGAATATCATAAACTTGGCCAGAGAAGTAGCACCCTGCCCCCATGGGAAAAGCAGACCTGCATGGAAAGAGCAGTTTGCTACCCCCATGTAAGCATGTAGGCCTGTGTGTGCCACATGAATGTTGTCCCCTGATGCAAGTGGGCAAACACCCAACAACTCCAAGCTGGCTCTGTATTTTGCTACCCTGTGTCATAGGGTAGCAGAAGTGAAGAATAACCACATGACCCAATCCTGAATGAGGACAATGCTCATGAAAACAAGGAAGCAACCAGATCTCACAGCTGTGGACAATAGGCAGCCTATACCAAAGCCAGGCTGGAGCCTAACTCCAGCAGAGGCGATAGGGCTGATCAAGTTCCCCATTTGCTAACCGGAATAATGAGTCACCATGGCTAGGATGGCAAACACAGTGTAGAGAGAATAAGTAGAGCAACCTTGGATGCACAGAGGTCACATTAAAAACCAACGGGACTTAAAACAAAGCATAAAAATTTTTGATTGGCTTGATCATAAGAGATGCACATCCTGGAAAGAAACCACTCATTCAATGTCTCTGCAATTGCTTCCTTTGACACAACTGGGTTTCTTACCTTTTATTCCTATTTTGTATCATTTTTATCTTTCCTTCATTAGGTTTTTGGAGGAGTTATTATTTTTGCTTTTGTTTTCTTTTACTTTCTTTTCTCTTTTTTGCTTCAACATTTTTTCCTTCCTATCTTGGTTTTACATTCTATTTTTCCTGTGTTCACATTTTTTCTTCTTTTTCTTGCTTGATCTTTCTTGTGACTGTTCTCTATGACTAATAAGTTATCAATACATCCCACTATTTACCTTTCTCTCCTTTTAAAAGGCTATTTTAAAAATTTTCATATTTTGGTTTTTTTCCTAGTTCCCCACATCTTCTACTTTAATAGTATAATTACTAAGCTTATGGATAGCTAGTTAAACTTATACTACTGTGGTTGAACACAGTTCTAGTGTAACTAGAGAAAAAATTGTTGCATTTGGTAGATATTTAGGTAGATTTGGTAGATATTTACTGTAGATCACAAACAGGTTAATATTTGTTTTATCTTAGTGTTCATACTGTAATAATGATCTCTTCTGTGGATAAATGTGATAATTTTTTGTCCCTGTGGTTAGCAAATATCTAGTATATATTTGATGCTATAATTGTTCCAGATTTATTTATTTAGGAACTGGGGATCAAACTCACAACCTTGCACTTGTCGGTCATGTGCAGTGCCACAGAGCTAAATACCTGGCAAGATGCAGATTTTATTACCACAGATATGATGACATATGTGTTGCTTTTAAATGATTTTCATGGGATGCCAATAACTGGATTGCCTGGAGGTCACTGACAATACTCTGGGACATCTCTGGAAAATGTGTAAACTCCAATCTCAGGTAAATGGAAAAGGTTAAATGCATGACAGAATGAAAGGCCAATATGTAGCCATATTGACAGGACACCACTGAAAATTAGTAAACTAAAGAGGTCACCATAATGGAAAAAAAAAGCTTTCCTCTATAATCACCCTCCAAGGCTGAACACAAAATCAACCAAAACATAGAAAACAGGAGAAAACAAACCAACAAAATACCTCTACAAACTCCCAACTCCCCACAGTTGATGCACGTGGCTTGAAGGGGAGGAAATCCAAAAACACAGAGCTGAATTCTTTTAAATTATATGAGGGAAGACAACAAAACAGATTAAGATGACATTTCCCAAGGTCATATGACATGTAAGTTAAAAACCTTAGGCAAATAAACAATATGATTAATGAGTCTATAGAAGAATTAATAAAATGTTAAAAGAGCAAATAAAATGGTGTGAAACATAAATGAACAGTACATTAAAAAATTGAAGTTTATGAAAGGGTTTCAAGTATTAATCTTGATATTAAAATTTTATCAAAAGTATGAGCAGCAGAATTGACCAATGTGAGGACAGAGCCAGAACTAGAATAGGGCTGCTGTTCATGACCAATTAATGAGAGATACCTTAAAATCAACAAGAGGACATGAATAATGGACTGTGTATCTCCTAGGTGATAAAAAAAGACTAATCTAACATTAACTGAAATTAGTGAAAAATTATAAGACAATGCAAATGACATAAAAACCTGTGAAAATACTGAAAAAATAGCTGAAATTCTTCCCAATATGAAAAATGATTTAACATTTATATAACTGAGTTATATAGAACTCTTAAATAACCATGATCAGAAAAGATCTCCACGACACATCAAAATCAGAATCCCACAAGTCCAACAAAAAAACAGAATCTTACAAGTGGTTTGAAGAAAATCAGTGACACATTTATAAAGCAAACCTATTAGGAATACAACAGATTTCTCACCATAAACCTTTGAAAGCCAAGAGAGCTTGGAGTAAAAAGATTTAAACCCCAAAAGAAAATAATTTCCAACTCAGGCTGATATATCCCACAAAACCGATGGAAATATAACAGCATCTACAAAAATTCATGAACACCAGACTGGCACTGCAAAAGTTTCTCAAAGATTGCCATAGAAAGAGGCGATTAATCTAACTGTGACAGGAGGCATCATAGAATGATTATGCCAGGTCAAGTAAACAGTGATGTAGAACAGAAAGTTAGGGAATCAACAAAAGTATAAAAAAGCAATAACAAGTTGAGAATGGTCTTAATACCCCACTGGACTCATACTCAAAGAATGGATCAAGAAAGAAAATCCAATGATACACTCTTTACAAGAAACACATTTTACTCCCAAAGAAAAACACTGATGAAAAATCAAAATTTGGAATACAATATTCTGTGCACTGGGAACCTGAAAATAGCAAGTGTAACTATCCTATATTCAGACAACTTCAAGCTAAAACTGAAAAGAAGAGAAAAAGAAAGTTACTACATGTTGATTAAGGGGACAATCCAAGGGGAACAAATACCAATTATTAACATATATGCACTGAAAATGGAATAAGCACTTACTAAAGTACATAAAAGACTAGATGTAGAGAAGCAAAATTGTAGTGGAGGATGTCAATACCATACTAACACAAATAAGTTATTTAGACAAAAATTAACAAAGAAGTAAAGCAGCTGAACAAAACCTTTAAAAAAGGACTTTATAAATATCTATAGAGTGTCACATCCAGCAACAAAGTACACATTCTTTTCAGCAGCACAAGGAACTTCCTCCAAGATAGATGACATACTAGCCAAGAAAGCAAGCTTGAGTAAATTACAAGGATTGAAATTATGCCACTCATATTGTCATATCACAGCACAATAAAGTTAGAAATCATAAAAAATGAAAACACAGACATTATGCAAACACAGTGGAACTAAACACTACACTGATAAAGAGTGTGTAACATAAGTACTCAAGGAAGCAACAAGACAGTTGCTAAAACTAAATCATGATGCTAGTACAACATACCAAAAATTTTGAGACACAAAGAAAACAGTTCTAGAAAGGAAGCTTATAGCTGCGAATGCCAAAATCATAAAAACAGTGAACCCCCACCCCAGTAACCTAGCAATGCACCCAAAGGTCCAAGAAAAGCAAGAACATTCCAAACACAAAGCTAGTGCAAGGAAGGAAATTATAAATATAGGAGCAGGAATCCACAAAACTGAGGCTCCCCCAAAATAGAATGAATCATTCACATGTAGTACCTCAAAAGAATTTTAAAAGCCCAGAAAAACCCTTAGGCAATCCAACTATGAATGAATACATAGATTTCGTAGCGAATTCTTGGCTCAAAATTTGCATGCTTTTATTTAGGTTTTAATTTCATGCATAAAATAAAATGACAAGTAATCCTCTCTCAAAAAGTCTACTACATTTATCATTTTTTAACCACTTTCTAATTAAATTACAGCTTAAAGTAGTTAAGCATTCTTAATAATAATCACTCTATTGATAGGGTATATGCATATAATAAGTTTTAAATCATTTCTTAATGTAAGATACATATATATGTTTCTATGTGTGTCACAAATGTTCATTACATAGGTCTGATTATGTTTTCTGCATATCTTAATTTGGGTGCAACATAAAGGCAATGGTCATACATGCATATAAATATACTGATGCATTTTGCTTTATACATTGTACAATTATTTCATTTATGTTTAAATAATATATAAACTAAGGAATATAACAATCAATGAGAAAAAAGCAATTAAGAGGAACAGTTACTTTATATAATGCATAAACAAGACAGCTGAGTCTGGTGAGGGATGCTTGTAAACCCAGTGCTCTGAGAGGCTGAGGCAGAGGATTACGTGTTTGGGCAGTTTAGTAACCTAGGGAGGCCACTGTCTCATTAAAAAGAAGTGAACAAATGGCCTTGGGTTTAATATCCAGTATTCCAAAAAATCCACAGCAAAATGAACTAAAAAACCATAAAGGGCCGGGGATGTAGCTCAGCAGCAGTGTGCCTGCCTGGCAAGTGCAAGGTCCTGAGTTCCATCCTCAGAACAACAACAACAAAATAATAAATGAATAATATACAAAGGCTTCCTAAAAGAGGCTTTCTTTGAAATCTGTTTTATGCAACTAAATAACACCTGTGATTACTACTTATCATAATCAGACTGGTGCTAACTCTTGTCCTCATCCTGATTCTCCTTTTCCTTTCTTTCCTCTCCCAATGACATTGGCATTTTTCTTTACTGTGGATGGAAGAATCTCTCAAAAGGAGATGATTTCTGAGACCTTTTATTAACTTTGATTATTTTCTAGTGCCTTATAAAAGTTACCATATCTGGAGAAACAATTTGCATTCAAACTAGACATTATGTTTCAAGGCTTATCTGTTTGTATCTGTTTTCTGGCATCCAGTTCTTTCCTATATTGGGCACTCATGGTTTCCCTACGGTCCCCTATTTTTTCTCTGTGTCAACTTTAGATTCACTTGCCATTTTCTTCATTACAGTCATTAAATGTTTAATGACCTGTGCAATTTGTTTCCATACAGAAATTTATTATCTGCTTTGTTTCTTCTGCTGCTACCATTTCATAAAATTTAGGTGGGAAGATTTTGAGTTCTCCCACCTTAATGCCTTCTGGCTTTTATCGGGTGAATCTTTTGTCTTAGATTGCATCTTGATTCTGTGTTTTCTCTTTTCCTACTCTTTTTTTTTAATTAGTTTTCCACACCAAGGCTTGTAAATAGCTTAATGTGGGTAGTTTTATCCCTAGTACCAAGATTTCTTTAAGTAATTTCTATGTTTCAGAGCTACATTGTAGGAGTAGCTGGTTTTTGGCCTTCAAGTCCCTTCTGGGATCCTACATTTTCTGTTTAATAGGGATGAGCATTTGCAGCCTGTTTGGCTTGACACCGAGATCTTTGTTACTGGGCTGTAATATTGTTTATTGGTCCCAGACAATCTAGGAGTTGGCATATAAGGAACATCAATTGATCACAGCAGCTATGTCACCTTGGCTAACTTAGTACAATCAATAATAACTATAGCATCAAACACACACTGGAAAGTGACAACTGTAATAACTAATACTTTGTCACTTTTCACCCTAGGTATAAAATTTATAGGTACATAACAAAATTGAGGATGAGGCAGAAAATTATATAGAGTCAATATCCCCTCCATAGAGTAACTCATCCTTTTTTTTTACCATAAACATTGTTCAGGTATAGGAAGATATAGTTAACTATTGATAGATTCATAAGACTAAGGGTATTAATGTGAAAACTTAAAAAAAAGAACAAAGGAAATTGATCATGAATAAAAAATGCAGTGGTAGATGTTCAGAATGTGGTAAGGTTGATGTAGCAGGTCCTGTTAAGGGTAAAGGAAGCTAGT
This sequence comes from Heterocephalus glaber, assembly GCF_000247695.1. Next base: position 80,761 of record NW_004624761.1, on the reverse strand, counting down.
GGTATTAGCAGTAACAGAGAGGGACACCTAGGAAAAGGATGAATAACAAGGGGTAGAGATGAAAATAGAGGAAAAGAAAGTAAGAAAAATATGGAATGAACTATTTGAAAGATAGAAAGTGAGAAAAGGAAGGGGAGAGAAAGAGTAAAAGGAGCAATTATCAAAAAATCAATCAAAATAAGGTAAAATGATGTAAATAGAAATGGGTGGTTGAAATATAACCTCTGCAAAAAAGAAAAAAAAATCAAAAACATACCACTAATGCAGAGAGCGAGAGAGAGAGAGCAAAGCTCCTACACATTTCCATATATGTGTTTTAATCTTACTAGTCACACTCCTATTTGCCCCTCTTTGTAGACTGTGAGTTTGTATGGAGGTCACTCAGTTCAAGGCAACCTCTCTCAATAGTCCTCTGTTTTTAGCAGTTCTTCGTGCTGGGTGACTGGACTAGAGAATGTGTGAGACCTTGTTTCTGAGGCTCCTGTTGTGGATTTCTCCCCATTGGGGTTCAATGCTGGTTATTAGATGTGTGTTCCAGTGTCTGGGGGACAGGCTCCTGGAACATGGAGGCTCCTGTGGAATTTCAGCCCTGACTGTCATTCCTGTGGATGCTTAGAAGATAAATGAATCAACTCAGGACTAGCATGAGCAGGTATATACAAGCCCAGTGAGGGAGCAGAGCACTGGGTGGTATTTTATGGCTGTCCAGATGTCAGGCAGAATACGCAGCCATTAATCCTTGCTGCTTAACCAGGTAGAGGACTGGATTTTTGTGTCAGGCAGGGACTGTGTTCAGGGCTCTACCTAAATTCAGGGTGAAGGGTCTGCTGTGCCCAGGGTGCTTGGAACACTCATGTGAACCAGGCTGCTCAGGGACTGGTCCTAGAGGTCAGACACATTCTGGTGGGTCTAGGATTGCAGAAGTTAGTGAGAGCTCAACCTAGGCTCAAGGGATCCCAGAGTGCTGAGTATGGATTCAGACCATACCACTGTTAGCTCTGTGTTCTGAATGAATGTCCCACACAGCTTGAGATAAACTGCAAAGTTCTTTTCCCCTGCTTAGGAAGTTTTCTGCCATTACTTCTGTGATCAGTTTTTTTTAGGTCAACTGCACTCTCTCCTGTTTCTTCGTTGACTCCAATCAGTCTTACGTTATTCTTCTTTGCATCGTCCAGCAGTTGCTGGATTGATTTCTCATGGTCCCTTACAATTTCAAAGCAATATTTTTTCCTGGTCACTAATTGCAATCTTATCTTCTATATCTGAAATACTGTCCTCACATTGGTTCATTCTGCTGCATAGCCTTTCAATGGAGTTTTTAATCTCCTGGAAATCTGTTTTGTATTTGTTTTATGGATTCCATTTTTTTCCTATGTTGGAATAAAATCATGTTCCTCAGCTCCTCTATTTTTCAATTTGTGTCCCCTCTAGATTTATTAATCATGTCTTGCACTATAGGAACAAGCTCTCCTCTCCTCTGAGAAATTATTTCTGATTTCATGTTTTCCAGATCCTCTTTTGTTGCGAGTTCAGGGAGTCCAGGTGGTTGAGTATCAGAGTGTTCCATCCCTTTGGGCTTGCTATAGGTGATGGAAGTCTGTTTTTGAGGCTTGTTTATGTGTCTTCTCATTTCCAGGCAGGGGGCGGTTGCTGCTGGTGCATGCTTGGCTCACCTCCTCTGCCATGGGAACAGTGCAATTGCACCCAGGGAGTCTCCTCCTGGGTACTGGGATTGGCTCACCTCCTCTGTCCCAGTAGAGGTGGAATGGCATGTGTGGAGCCACCGCAATTTGCATTTTAATATTGGAAATTGTTATATAAGAGCAGATACCTTTGCATTCTCCTTTTGTCTGAAACTTGGCTTATTTTTTAGAGCACATCATGTAATGGAGTGTATTTGTCTAGTGAATATATGTAGTGACATACATATGTACAAATCCTTCCTTTTATAATTTTGGTAACCAAGATCAGAGAACAGACTAACATGCCCAATCCCAATCAAAGAGAACCAGATCTTTTTTTTCTTTTACCATAGGCATTTAGATGGGATTTCACCACTAGTTTATGTGTATTTTCAAATCCCTAAATTGTGTTCTAATTATACTTTTGATTCTATCAAACATTTGTTGTTTAGGAATAAGTTATTGATTTTTCATGCAATTTTGATTTCTCAAGTCTCTTTTCATTACTTAATTTAACTTCATTTTTATTTGGCTTGAACACATACTTTGATTTGAATCCATTTATCTTGATTGAGATTTGAAAATAATGTTTGTATGGTGGAGCCTTGGAGTGTAATTGTATATCTGAGATGACTGTATATTTTGTTTCAAGAGGACTCTAAATTTATTTTTGTTTATTTTTTATTTTATTAAATTCTTTTATTGGTACATTGTAGGTATACAACACAATTACATTTCTCATTGGGAATTGTACCTTTACATAATGCATCTTGGTTCTTAGTTTTTCCCCATTGCTAGCCCTCCTTTCACGCCCTCCACCCATTCCTATTTACAAAGATTTTATTTCCGTTGTTTCCATTTCTCATCATTTTTCCTTTCCCTTCTTTCCTTTCCCCTGCTCCTCCCACTACCCCTACCCCTTTGGACCTTTTCTTCTTATTTTGCATTATCAATTATTCATTCTAATCATTGGTACATTTTAGGTATACAATATAATGACATTCATCATTGGAAATTTGCACCTTTACATAATCTCTCTTGGTTCTTATTTTTCACCCTTGCCCAGCCCTCCCTTCAACCTCTCCATTCCTCCCTATTTACAAAGATTTTGTTCCTATTTTTCCATTTTCTCATATTAATCCCATTCCCTTCTATCCTTTCCCTTAGCCCTCCCACTTCCTTCCCCTTTGCCCCTTTTCTTCTTATTTCACATTACTTATTATATATTTAGTCCTTCTTTACACTTTCAGTTTCTCACATCAGAGAAACTATTTGGTATTTATTCTTGTGTGTCCTGTTTATTTCACTTAAGAATATTGCCTCAATGTGCATCCACTTAGCTATAAATGTCTCTAATTTCTCAGTTTTATGGCTGAGTAGTACTCCATTTTATTTTTTAAAAACCCCACATTTTCTTTATCCAGTCTCCAGGTGATGGGCATTTGGGCTGTTTCCAAGTTTTAGCTATTACAAACTGTGCTGCTATGAACATGGGTGCACATATATCACTGTGGTATGATTCTTTTAATTCTTTGGGGAAGATCCCCAGCAGGGGAATAGCGGGGTCAAATGGGACTTCCAGTCCTAGTTCTTTGAGGTATCTCCATACTGATTTCCACAGGGGTTGCACCAGTCTACACTCCCACCAGCAGTGGAGCAGGGTTAAGAGGACTCTAAATTTAAATATTTGTAGTTCTTTTCATTTTATAGTGTTTTTCAGATCTTCTATTTCCCTGTTAATCTTCTGCAAAAGTCTTAATGATTTGTGCATGTATTATTGCTTTTCTTGCTACTTAAAGATTTTCTGGCTTTCTCTTCCAGCATTTATTTCTCCATGACATATTTGTGTTTTAGCCTATTTTATTTATATTTTTCAAACTTTTAAAAATATTTGAGGTAAAAGTTTGTCATCCTTTATGGGAATGTTTCAAATAATATATTTTTTGAATATTTTCTCTGTTCCTTTCTCTTGCTTCCTATTCTGGAACTAACACTTTGATGGTAAAGAAAATGGTGTTCCTCAACATTCTGTAAGGTTCTCCTTATTTTGTTCCTTATTTCTCTGTGTTTTGGGGGAGGGTTTGCTTATAAAATCTGTACTTAGTGAAGTTCAAGTTCCTTGCTCTTTCAAATTTATTGTTCAGGACACTTAGTTTTTTTAAAATTTTGTTACTTGTTTTCACAACTCCCAGTATTTTTTTTATATAAATAATGATTTCTTTTCTTAATCTTTTTTCACACATTGACTTTACTGTTTCTGTCAAGATTTTGTACATCTTCTTGAGTAAATGTTTTTCTTTTTTTGCTGTTTATATTTAGTATGATACATAGGAGTTAAGATGATTCTTCTAACAAATAACTCTCATTAGTTCATTTTGTTTCACACAAGAACTGGTCTATGGAAAATTTCAAACTGCCTTTGTGAAGTGGATGGGTCAAAATTCTTCTAATTTTCTTTCCATAGATGCATATGTTAAAGAAAAGTGGAATGAGGAAATTAAAAACATAATTTTAGTGTCTTGAGTTTTTCATGGCTTATGCAAGAATTCCAACACATAATCCTGCTCTGCCAGATGGAGGCATAAGAAAATTTTAAATAAATTTAAAGTTTCATGTTAAAGTGCATAAAATTATCTTTCTTTTAGTGAGCATGGGTACCAGACACCTCTCTTCAGTATTAGCAGGCTATATTGGCACAAACTTTTTGCACCTCCATATTTCAGCTGTATTACATTGAAAATAGCAGAGCTTCACTGAGTTCATTCCAAGTCAAGTTCAACTGACTCCAAATAAATTCATCCATTCTGAAATAACTGTTTGAACTCTCAGCAAAGATATGGTTTTACCCTCATTCTACAGTCATGCCTGCTTTATACTTGTTATCAGCAGGTGTGGCAAGGCCTGCCCCCTTCCCACACTTGTAATGAATAAACACTGGGAGTTCTTTGTCTTTGCTGCCCAGAGCAGCTTTGATCATCCCAAGACTCAGTTTCTCTCAAGTCTCTGTCTCTGTGTTTCTTTTAATATCCACTTTCCTATCTTGCAGATGTTGTTCTGGCTTGCAGGAGTCCAGCACTGCTGGAGGAGGCTCTGGAAACTCCCATTACCTTTCCCTATATGTATGGTGACAGAACCTTGTAAATAAATTGTTACATTTACAGTGGTTAAAATGGTGAACTTTAAAAATTTTAATCATGTTAAAAAATCATCAAGTGGTTACCAAATTTAGCTCAGAGTCTCTAATTTGTCAGTCCTTGTTTCATTCCATAAATGTAATTTGCCATATTTGAAATAGAAAATGCTGCAATTCTTTATTTTTAACACTTAATATATGTTAAAATTAAAATGTACTTTGAAATTATATTTAATAAATACAGTTTGTAATTATATAAAGACTAATGTCATTTAGAACTTCACCTTCAGGTTACTAATATAATAGTACAAATTGAGTTTTAATACATAAAACAACTGTTTATGGTTGTTCACTACATTAACACATCTATTGTTTCAACAAGTCCATGATGTAGGTTATGTCATTTCTTTCATCTTTTTTTCACAGGTGACAGAGACTTTAAATAATGTGCCATTAAATTTATTTTAATTTATAGTGAACTATTTACCTGTATGCAAGATGGCTTTCTTTCATGTTTAATAGTAAATTTCTAAATGTTACCTTAAAATCCTCCCACTTATGTACCTATGTATTAATTTAAAAAGCACTTGGAATGTATAATTGAATACATATCAACTATTTTATGGTTATTGTCAAACTGCCTTCAAATGAAGGGACTTAGAATAAAAGTCTCCGTTTCTTTCTCATCTCTTGTGGTTCTGGATATTTGTTGAGTTGAGATAGGTTGTCCTTGGAGGACATTTCTGAAGACTTCGTAGACCTGTATCATTTACAGCTGAAGTTACCAAAGGGCCATTCACTCACATGATTTGTTTCAAAAGAATCAAATAACCTGAAAGTTTAATCTGTGAAAGTTTTTATGCATATTTTTATATCTCCCCTCTAAATATTCATTTATCAAGAGGAATTCTGTATTATTTTATAAAGCTATTTTTGAATGGATGGGCAACATTATGGGTTCAATGTCTACTGATGCTAACCTAACAATTTTGGTCTCAATTTTGGTTTCAATAGGGTGGAGATGTGTGGATGTTACTAAGGTTGGTCCCCCTAGTCCTTCTGTTATTTTGTGGGGGTGCTCTTCCCCATGATTATTTGTATTATATTTAATACAGAAATTTGGTTCCTTATATCCAAAAGAAATTTCCCACAAATTATACCTTCTTCATATATTCTAAACGTCACAATGGGGTAATTTTTTTCCTCCACCTCCTTATACTATTGATCTTATTAGAAGGAGGTGTTGGACCAAGTTTGGCCCATCCAAGTCACTTGTTGAGACCCAGGTAAGATTTGTGAGACCTTGGATCACATTAGCCATGATTTTTTTCTAATTTTTCAACCATGTTCTCCATTCTTCTGGGTCCCTGGGTTGGTTTGGAAGGGGTTGCTTTTCCTGTAGATTCCCAATTTTGGGTGATATGGCACACAGTCTCCTCTCCTTTTTGTATTTCTGTTTTGCAGTTTGTCTATTTTTGATTGCTCTGTTTAAAATTTTGATTCAGTGATTCAATTTGCCCTGGTTTCTGTTGAAAGTTTTGATATTTCAGTCCTTCATTTTCCTCTGTAGGCATTTGTTCAATCCTGGTGACAAAGGTGATTTTATTTTTTCCCACCAGGTCCCTGAGTACTCTCAGGTTTTCATGCAGTTCTTCATAGATATTTTCTTCCTGTATAATTTGAAGTTAATTTAATTGTACATGCTTAGCTGTGAATAACAAAAAGATTCTTTTCACTTCCCCAGTAGTTTGTTGTCCCAGAAGGGAGTCCCATTCCAGCCCTGTGCATTACTCCTTCTGAAATAATGCCATTTTTTGTCAACATCTTGGTACCTTGTGCATGCTTCTTTGACTCCAGCCCTGAGTGTACTGAGTACACTGACAGAAGGTTTGGTCCGCCTATAGGCTGTTTGTATCCAGTGCCATAAAGGTGAATTTACCTCCATGTTTTGGGAGGTTAGGTCATTAATCTGTTGCTTTATGTGTGGGTCTTCAGCTAGGTTAACAAGTGCTAGAGCTTCCTGTCCAATCATCATCATGGTTTGGCTCCACTTCTCCAGATTTTGGATAGTTCCCTCCTGTGTCTAAGATCTGTGCAAAAACCTTCCTAATCTGGACTATCTCTTGTCTGGTCATTTCTCTAGTTTCTCTTATTACTTGAGGTTCAGATAATTCATGTCCATAATTAGCCATTTCCTTTGTAGAAATTGCCTTGGAATTAATATACTCAGTGGTCTTCTCTCCCTGTAAGGTTCTGCAGGCAAAGGTTTTGCCCTTCATTCTGTCCTCATCTATATCTATGAGAGCTTGAAAAGGAGTGCTGGTAGTTAGTTCCTTTTTGTTAGATGGCATAGGTAGTGTAGGGTCATAGGGCCCATCAATATTTTCTTACCATCTTGAGGCTCATTTTTGGCAGGCTTTCCCTCATTTTCTGTCTGATTCTCTTTCTTATTCTCTCAGGTTATATCCTTATGAGGGGTACATTTCTTAACTACCACACTAAATTCATCATCTTGTCAATTTCCCCCATGGACAATATGCTAGTTTTAAATCCAATGAGGGTCTACCAACAAGAGTTAGTTTTCTGAATCCTGCTCATAGCTTGGCCAATCCCAATTATTACTCTTCATGGTATTCCTTGTCCTAGCTTTTTCCTTAGCTCAAGTTCAGGTTTTGGGATCCTGACAACTATGCCAAGTTTTTTGTGTGAAGGCTACTTTCCAGGCCAAAGGGCCCTCTGAGTTAGGCCACATTGTGTCCTAGAGGAGCCAAAGGTAATCAGTGCATCTGCCAAACAAAGATCCCAAGACTTGTACAATATCCCAAGTGCAAAGCTTTATTGATCATTTATCACATTCACTGCAAGACAGAGGGGAGCTCATCCATGGCATAATTTGGAAGCTGGAGACAGTGCCAGCTGTGTAAAGTCTTTCTTCCACCAAGCCAACATGCCCTGTGAAGAGTGGGTGGTGCAACAGGCAGCACTGGAATTCATGGTGATCTGGAGACTGAGCACTGGAGCTCACTGTGATCTAGAACCTAAGAAGTGGTACTCACCGTGATCCAGACACTAGTACACCCAGAGAGCTGAACAGAGCATTCCAGATGGACAGAGTGACAGTCACAGTCAGTTGAAGTCCAGTGAGAGCTCTGCACAAAGCAGCATCTGGGGCAGAGTCCTCAGCACTGAGTCAGAAGACTGAGCTGAAGAGCAGCTGAAAGGTTAGTCTCTTATGCCTTGGGGAGTTTAATACAAATGACATGTGCTAATCTTATAGTAGTGTACAGAAAATGGGCTAATCCTATGGTGGTAAAAATATACTTTTCATAGTAAAATTATATATTTTTAGAAAACATTGTTAAAAATATTGTGAAAAAGTTTACAAGATAGGTGTTTTGGCACACAGGCCGTATGGTTATCACTCAGTATGGTTACCACACAGTTTATCACATAGGCACACAAGTCAGGTGACTACCACAAGCTAGTTTAGACTTAGAAAGCAAATTTAGAGCTAGACAGCAGGATAAGATGGCTTCATTTCTGCTCACATCTATCCACAAAGGAATACTCACTCCAAGAATTCTACAGTTCATCACCTCATAGATGCTACTCATTCCATTGTGAGTTATAAATGCTTTGCTTTTTGCCCATTCTAAGATTGACAATATTTTAGCCAAATTATTAATTGTAAGACTTTGAAATGAAATGAGAAGTGTGGACTATAAGCCTTTTAAAAGTACAGCATCTTCTAGATCACACTTAGAACCATGAAACTGCATTGAACTTGCTTTCAAATCTCAGAGCAAAAGTTCCTATGTCTAATTAATAGGTGAGTGAGGGTCATATTTGAAGAGGTGGTTTGTGATTTGAGTCTTGAAAAATGAAAGCAAGATTGGCTGGTAGAGAAAATTAAAGAACAATTTTGGTTGAAGAAGTGACATGTGCAAATAAACTTCTAGTGGTTCCAACATGCATGGTGGTATATTACCTCAATAATAGTGAAGACACAGATTCTGAAATGGAGAGTCTCTAAGGCAGCATTAAATGGGTTTTCTATAATAGCAGATTAACACTTCTTTTAAGGAGGAGAAAGAAGATTATAAGAAAATGCCAAGTAGGAGCAAGCCTGGCATGAGAAGAGGATCAAAACCCTCTCATTTCATATATGGTCATTTCATTTGTGGTCTTGCAAGTTTGTAAGCTGCTTTGTTAGTTTCTTATCTGATATGGGCTTCTCTTCATCACCTATGGCAATTTCTTTTTTGGAAACATATAATAATTTACCATTCACATAACATAAAGAAATTTCACAGTTACAAATCATGTTCCAGTTTCTGAGGCATGTTTTCTATTACACTGGGTCCAATTCCAGGGTAGGGGCATTTCCATCCTTAATTTCTTCTATTTTACTACTTCACACAGTAGGTGGGCCTTTTACTCCATCTTGGCCATTTATTTTCCTCCTTTAAATGTGCTTGAATATTTGAGTACTAGGATTCAGGGCTGAACTCTGGCCATTTTGTTTTTCTTGAAAGACCACTGACCAATTCACTGAATAGGCCCAATCTCAAATTAGGACAGAGTCAGGGATTTCATGGGAAGTTTGCACTACAGGTTGCAATTCAGCCTGTTTTCACTGCCCATTTAACATTATTGTGCTCCTCCTGCAGTTATGAATTGACATTTAAATACTTTCTGATTAGGTTTGCAGCATGTGGAGTGCCCTCAGGAATCCTTTAAAATGTAAGTACTTGTAGGGCAAAATTTTGTGATTTAAATATGTGGAAATTTATGAATTTGATTTATCTGCATGAAGTACCTTCCTTACTCATCCTCATATTGCAACTCTTAAATATACTCATTCTGATCACAATGTTAATGCCAAAGTTATATGAATCACAAATAACCTCTTTCCTATTTTAGTATCTGCCATATGTTTTTATGTTAAGAGTGACTTCTGGGATTAATTAGAGCTATTGTAACAGTTAACTTTTTATACAAAAGTTTCTGAAATCAAACCTTTTATAGCATTTAACAGATTCAGTTCGTAATTGTCCACCAACAGCTCTGGGCAAAGTCTTCGATTTCCTATGAGGAAGAATGTGATCTTCCACAGAAGAGAAACAGAACAGTGAAGACCACTGAATGGTGTACAATAAACATCCAAGGAGAGAAAATCAAATATTACCTGAAAAATCACTAGCTACATCTCTCTTTTTTTTTCTGGTACCAGGGATCAAATTTGGGACCTTGCACTTGTGAAGCAGGTGCGGTGCCACTGAACTAAATCCTTGGGCAGGAATCATTAGCTATATTTCTATTGAGCAAATCACTCATTATCTTTGGAAGTTGTGTAATAACTTATAGATGGTCTCTCATCCATATCTGCGTAAATGTGTATGTGTGTTTAGAGAAAAAATGTAATAGTCATTATACAGTAATTATTGTTGATGCTGTTAGAATTATTATATCAAGACTAAATTTATATATCAATTACTAATGGTCGATTCTGTTTGGTTAGATATGTCAGTCAGCTCTTTGTCTTAGTTCTATTTGTTACAGTTCTACTAAATCACTTTGGCTTATTTTGGGCATGTTATCAAGAGATTATTTTAGTTTGGAATTACATTTTATTTCCTACTTATTAGCAATGTGAAAAATTATGCTTGAAATGGAATTACATGAATTTTTTTCAGCTCTAGAGAATGTTAACCCTTAACTTTTATTTATTTTATTTATTTATTTTAAATTAATTTTATTGGTACTTTTTTTACATTTATCATTGGGTGTTTGTACCTGTGCATGATATATTTTGGTTCTTGTTTTTTTCCCCATTAACTGTTCACCCTTCACCCCCTCCACCCTCTCCTATTTACATAGATTTCATTTCCATTTTTTTTTTTTTTTGAAATAGGAAAAAAGGTCCAAAGATGAAGGAGTGAAGGGAGGGAGAGGGGAAAGGAAAAGAGGGAAAGAAAAAACTATGAGAAAAGAAAAAAAATGGAAATGAAACTTACCTATTTTTGTTTCTCCCAAACATTCACATGCTGTGAACTCATAAATGTTTGGAGGTAAATGTTTGAATTTCTGTCATTTAAAAAAGGGCACTGTGGCTTGAATGTTCTTTACAATAGTTCTAGCTAGCTTATGTACAGAGCTATCTATGTCCAAGTTAAAAATTCTCATTGCCCCAGTTGACAATTTCATCACATTGAAACTGTGCATATTTACATGACCTTACTTCTGGTCTTGGTCACAATATGAAATTTGCTCCAAAGTTGTATTAGTCAGTGTTTGAAAGGAAAAAACAGATTTAATGCAGGACACAAAAATTAACATGAGTAGCTGACAATGTCTGCCCAGAGTGAAATATAGTAAAGCCAAGAGCTCTTTCCATGTGGTAAAGATCTGAACAGTCCAGGTAAGGACCTGGATCAGACAGTAATGTCCTGATTGAGTTCTGCTGAAGCCTGGGATCACATGCCAAAGTCCCACTTTAGTCCAGCCAAAGGCCTAGAGACTATGGATAGCTCATTCATGAGTCTGCATCAGAAGGCCAGGGAACCCTTGACAGAATACTGGAGGGCCCTTCCTAGAAATTTCAAGTCCAATGATGGGGGCTAGAAAGCCCAGGTGGGCAGAGCAGAAGCCCAGTGCTGGCAGCCAAAGTGTCTGTGCCAAAACCCGGGAGATGATGTTGAAGATGCACAGGAAGAACAGAACTCCTCTGAAGAGAACAGCAGCCATTCCTGGAAAAGGCAAGGATCTGAACTCCCCTGAAGAGAACAGCCAAAGATTCTTCAAGGAAAATCAGCATGACTTCTTCCCCTCCTCTTCTCCTTTTATACTGTTCTGACAAAAATCCCCTTTAAGTGGTCTTCCATGTCCAAACCCATGATAACCCAGTTCAGCTGGGCATTCTCAAGCAAGATGACCATTAATTAATTAATCAGCACAGAAGTCACACAATACAATTGATGTCCCAGAGGAATGCACTGTGTATAACTGACTGTCCCATAGAAAGCTAGTGTGCTCCAGTGTGCGAGTCTCACAGTACTTTCTTTTTCTTTTGTAATTAGTTAATTCATGGGTACATTTTAGGTATACACAATGATCACATTCATATAGGGAATTTGTACCTGTACATGATGTATCTTGATTCTTATTTTGTTCCATTCCCCTATCCTTCCTACAACCCTCCTTCCCCTCTTTATTTACAAAAGCTTTGTTTCCAATTTTCTTCTTTTCACATTTTTTCTCTTGTTTTCCTTCCTTTCCCCTGCCCCCTCCCTAGTTCCCCTACCCACTTGAACATTTTCTTCCTATTTCTCAATACATATTATACATTTTGTACTTTATTTATCCTTTCAGTTTCTCACACCAGAGAAACAATTCAGTATTTACACACATGTGTTCAATTTATTTCACTTAAGAGTTTGGCCTCAAGATACATCTATTTAGCTATAAATGTTTCAAGCTTATCTTTCTTTATGGCTGAGTAGTACTCTATTGTATTAAAAACCAAATCTTTATGCATTTATTGATTGATGGGCATTTAGGCTCTTTCCAAAGTTAGCTATTATAAAGTGTGCTGTGGCCCGGGGATTTAGCTCAGTGGTTTCACAGCCTGCAGTGCAAGCGCAAGGACCTGAGTTCGATCCCCGGTACAAAAAATAAATAAATAAATAAAAATAAAAATAAAGTGTGCTTATATAAGATGGGTGTGCATATATCAGTGTGGTGTGATGCTTGGTATCTTCCCAGTACTTCCGTGAGTGGAAAAAATCAGTCAAATTATTGAGCAGCTCACTCAGTATAACAATCTCCTATTAAAAATATGTTTGCCTGGAATATTTGAGAGTTAGCCTCCCATGCGGTTCTTGTTCTGTGCCAATGTTTAAAATGTGTTAATTTTCAAGACTAATTTTACATTACTCAATAAACTCTCCCACTAAAATTAATACAGGAACCAAAATTATCCTGAATATCTTGCTAAAATAATACACATATCTTTATCTTTTCCTTCCATTTTAAATGATTGGCTCTTTTCATTCTGTAAAGTAAGGACCAAATTTGTCCAATTCAAGGTATACACTCTAATCCTAATAATTGGCATAAACAACTCGCTGAATAAAGAGAAAACATCAAAAGCAAAATTTTAAACTCTTGGAATCAGTTTAAACCTTAGTCATTCCAGCCTTCATTAGATTATATATATTCCGGGTGATTCCAGTGATCTGCAGCAATATTTGAAGTAAGATCTAGTCAGTGTATTTTTTCCCAGCTCAAAATGTTTGTCTCTGTGTTATAGAAAATGTTTCTCTCTACTTCTGTAGAATATACAAGGGTGATCAAAATATACAGTGAATGTTTAAATAAAAGTATTCATTATGATGAAAACACATAATCATTGATCTCCCTCAAAATATTCCCCCTAAATTTGAACATGATTTTTTTGCTTTTACAATTTAATCACTGATATGGACTGTTCATTATCATTCTGTAATAATCTCAGGTAAATAAAAAAAAGTTTGTTGAAAGATTATTTGGAAAAATTGAAAAGGTAAAACAGAAAATTGTATTCAGTCATAATTTTATGCAGAGATATTTTTGACTCAAAATTTGCTTCTTTTCATTCTGGTCTTTATTTATATAACTATGCATATGTAATTTGGATAGACATTGGTATCCTATTATATGTACCTATTTTCTTACAAAGAGAATCATTATTTTATTTATTGTTTGCTTACTAGTTAGTAACTGGGTTCATGTTATGGTTTATTGTAGTTAAGAGTTATTTAATAAAATTGTTTTTTAGGGCGGGGATTTAGCTCAGTGGTCCCACTGCCTGCCTTGCAAGCACAAGCACCCAAGTTCAATTATTGGTACCAAAAAAAAAATTGGTTTTGAGTATGGTATGCAAACATGTTTTTAAATCATTATTTAACATATTTTAGTTTCTTGCAGTGTCTTCATGAAAAAGTGCTATTTACATTGAGTACCTGTATGTGACTTTATTCTTTATACCTCATGCATAAATCTAATGGTTATTTGCATTGTTAAGGGTTCTGATATAGTTCACCTTTTGGGAAATTTGAAATATTTTATTTCTCTTTAAGCAACATAAAAATTGCCTAAGATATAATAACAAAAAACTAAACAATGGGAGAATAATCACAAGATATAAAAAGAGCAAGAGGGCTGTTCTCGTAATACTGGCTTTGGTGGAAGTTTACATGTGTAACTAAGTAACAATAGAGCCTTCTTCCATGAGTCAAAATGAGAATGCTATTCATCCTCCTCCTGGTCCTCATTCTTGTACTGACATTTTCACTTGTCCTTAATTTCAATGTAGAAATCGCTCTAAAATGAAGGTTAAGTTTTTAGACCATGCACTAATTTTTTTCACAGTTTTTCCATCTTTTAATGTGACCATGTATAATATTTTCATCCCAATGCAATATTGTGTTATAGGCTTGAATACAATCTCAATTTTATACCCGTGCTTTTAAGAATGCAGAGAGGGCCAGGGCTTTAGCTCAGTGGTTTCACTGCCTGCTGTGCAAGCGCAAGGACCTGAGTTCAATCTCCAGTACCAAAAAAAAAAAAGAATGCAAAGAAAAGTCCTTGTTGTAGGACATCATATAACAGTACAGTCAAGAATGTTTGTTTCCAGTTATTTTTTACGTTAAAATGTTATCATTCATATTGGGTAGCCCAAACTCACGCATTTGCTTTATTTATTGTTTATTGGTATACTTTTAGAACCCAATATGATGATATTCATTAATGGGAATTTGTACCTTTACGTGATATATCTTGGTTCTTATTTTTTCCCATTCTCATGCCTTCCCTTAAACCCCTCCATCCCTTCCTGTTTACAAAGACTTTGTTTCTATTTTTTCCTTTTCTCATATTTTTTCCTTTCCCTTCTTTCTTCTCCCCTACCCCTCTTAGTTCTCCTTCCAAATTAGGCTTTTACTTGCTATTTCACATTATCTATTATACATTTTGATCCTTATATATACTTTCAGGTTCTCACACCAGAGAAACTATTCAGTATTTACACCTGTGTGTCTTGTTTGTTTCACTTAGTTTTGGATTTGTAAGAGGAGATAATTATTCTTTCTAATCCTTCACTGTTTGCTGCTTTGAGAACTGTATCCTTATTATTGATTAGTGCAGGCTGCCTTAAGTTTAAAAACTATTTTTAAACACTAGCTTTCAAATACAAGGGAAACCCAATCACCCTAAAAATGAGGTTCTGATATTTTTCTGCAGAGATGATATGTGTTGAAATGGTATTACAGCTCTCTGTGAATGTGTGCTCTATTAAATAAACTTGCAGATCAACCCCACACCCCTAAAATAATATGGCCTCAGCTTGCATCGATTTAGCTATAAATGTCTCTAGTTTCTCACTCTTCATGGCTGAGTAGTACTCCATTTTATTAAAAAAAACAACAATACAACTTCTTTATCCAGTCTCCAGTTCATGGGCAATTGGGCTGTTTCCAAGTTTTAGCTATTACAAACTGTGCCACTCTGAACATGGGTGCAAAAATATGACTGAGGTATGATTCTTTTAACTCTGTTGGGAAGACACCTAGCAGAGGAATAACTGGGTTAAATGGGACCTCTAAACCTAGTCCTTTGAGGTATCTCCATATTGATTTCCACAGTGGTTGCACCAGTCTGAATCCCCACCAATATTGGAGAAGGGTTCCTTTCATCCCACATCCTTTCCAGCATTTATTGTTGCTTGAGTTCTTGATAGCAGCCATTCTTTCTTGGGAGAGTTGGAATATCATTGTTATTTTCATCTGCATTTCTCAAATGACCAGTGGTGTTTATCATTTTTTATATGTTTCTTTGCTGCTTTTACTTTTGGTCTGAGAAATGTCTGTTCATTTCAGATGCCCATTTTTGGATTGGTTCTTTAAATTTGGGAGGTCCGATATTTTTAAGTTCTTCATATATTCTAGAAGTTCTAGATATATTCTAGATAGTAGTCCTTTGTCTGCGGAAAAGCTGGTAAAATTTTTTACCACCTTGTAGGTTGTCTCCTGGCTCTGTTGGTGGTTTCTCTTGCAGTGCAGAGGCTTTGTAATGAGATGAGATACCAGTTGTTGATTCTTTGTGCTAATTTCTGTGCTACTGAGGTTTTGTTGATATAATCTTTTACTATTCCAATGTCTTCAAGAGTTCTATCTAACCTATTTTCCTACAAGTTTAGTGTTTCTGGTTTAATATTGAGATCTTCTATTCACTTCGATTTTACTTTAGTGTGTGGTAAAAGTTATGGGTCTACTTTTAATCTATGGCAGGTTGAAATCCAGTTTTCCCTGCACAATTTATTAAAGAGGCTATCTATCCTCCAGTGAGGGTGGTTGGCTCCAAAGTCAAAGATGAAGTGGCTGTGTATTTCTGGATTTGTTTCTGCATTGCCTAATCTATTCCACTGATCCTTAGTTCTGTTTCTTTGCCAGTTCCATGCTGTTGTTATCACAGTGGCTTCATAGTATAGTTTCAAGTTGAGGATTGTGATACCCCCTCTCACGTCTTTGTTGCCTAGAATTGCTTTTGCTATTCTAGGTCTCATCTGTTTCCAAATGAATTTTTGGATTGTTTTCTCTAGTTCTGTGAAATATACTCTTGGGATTTCAATTGGGATTGCACTGAATCTACATAGCAGTTTTAGAAGTATGCCCATATTCACTATACTGGTTCTTCCTACCCAGGAACAAGTGATGTCTTTCCATTTTCTTATATCCTCTTCAGTCTTTTCTTTCAGATTCACACAATTACATTTAAATCAACAGCTTATGTATTGTGTAGAATTTTGCCTGAGAATAAGTATTAATCAGAAGGACAATTACTTCCTGTTAAATGATGGCACACCCAAAATAACTGAAACACATGAGCTCATTAATATTATTAGTAGTAGATGAAAATCCCATAACCTACATAGACTGGCTTCTTTAATTAGAGAAAACCAGTGGTAATTTGTTTCAGGCATATTGTAGGTTTCTAATCCTCAAGGCTGAACATCATTCAGATTCATGTATACATCATTGTTTATCATATGATAAAATTTACTAGATGGAAAAACTCCCAAACATTAGTCATTTGCAGCAATCACTCTACTTTGTTTAGCTATGGGTAGAGTCTGTTAAAGTTAAGACAAGGTAGGTCTTTTAGAAGCAAATAAATGGTATTGGTGATAGAAAAGCATGAATCATTTCGGCCATCAATATTACTCTGGATTACAATGTACCAGTTCCTTCTTAAGTGTTTAATTGGTATTTACTTAATTTTTACACTTCTAACCCAATATGAATTTAGGCTATTTATACAGTAATGGGCATATTCACCTCACTGAACCTTATTATTGTCCAGGTTCTGTCACCTGTTGGTGGAACTCTTGCAATTCCTGGAACTAAATTTGCAATTCTTGGAAACACTCCCCACTACTCTATATGCTTGCCTTCATCTCTCCCTTTCATCCCTTCAGCTGATCCTGCACATTGTTCAGGGGTCACCTCCATTATCAAGCACTCCATGATCTCTGCTGGAATTTACTTTAACTTTTACTGTCTTCCCTTCTGGTAATACTTTCCCCACAGGCTTTATCTACTTGCTCTAGTCTCTCTATCTCAGTGGAATATAAAGACTTTGTGTTGTAGAAACTGTCAACTTAGCTTCTCTTTATATCCAGCACTTCCCTCTGGTGCATGGTAGTCACTTGATAAATATTTTTTATAGAATGATTGATTCTTAAGATTTACACCATGCAAGAGTTAATTAACCTTCCTGAATTCTCAAAGGATTCCAGATTTTAGATTTTTCTGTGAAAATAATGAAATGAAGATACTTGAGATGGTATAGAAATATGAGTTTACAATTCTCAGGACATTTTATCCCACTATCATACCTCTCACATTGAAGCAAACTTTCTGAATGAGGAATGGAGAGTCATCTCCCAGTAAAATGCAAACTTAGAGCAAATTTATAGCAAATAGATATGTGAATATTAGGCAAGGATTTGGCAGGTTTTGTGAAAAGTCCTCTAGTAAAATGAAAATTTGATAAGAAAAGCAAGGAGACTCCAAATCCACGAGCTTTGCCTGGACATATATCAACTTTCCCTGTCATTTGAAAAAAATCTCCTAAGGCTTGCTGCATGGAAAAAAAATAGATAACCAAAAGAATGAGAGAATTTCAACATTAATATACTGTGGAATTTCCTGAAATGAATTGAAATAATGTAGGCAAGGTATGCATATATTATACATACTGTAATTAATGTTTTAAAATATACTTAAATAAATCATATGAGTAAAATTTCAGCTCTAATATTACTTAGTATATTTATAATCACAAATAATTTCTTAATTTATCCAGAACAGAATCAAACATGGATTTATTTTCTCTTCAAGTCTGCAAAAGTAAAATAAATTTCAAACTTCTTAAGCTCCACAACCAATCACAAATGCCATACCTGTAGAGATGGCTTTCCTGGGGGTACTCACCATAAATTTTATTTTTTTGTAATGGGGATCGAACTCAGAACCTTGTGGTTGGGAGGCAGGTGCCAGAACCACTGAGCTAAATCCCTGGCCCTACTCACCATAATTTTAAAAATAAAAAGCTACTCCCTTGATCCCAGTAGTATTTTGAAGTGAATTCTGAGGTTTTAGAGAGTAAGTTTGAAATCCTAGCAACAACTATTACATGTAGCTCATACTAAAAAATTGCCAAACTATCATGCACATATATACTTCCTTATGTATATGAAAGTAATAGATGGAAAACTTTTACAAATTATTAAAATAGAGATTTGTGCTCCCTCTCAATTTATTTCATATATTCTGTAATTGAAATGTAGTTTTTGTAAAATAAAGTATGAGGTAACTAGATATATGTTTATTTTCAAAAAGATTTTAGTAATGAAGGCTTATGATTTTATATATTTGTTGATGAATAATGTAGATTGAAAAAGCCCAATTTAGAGCATTTAAATAGATATTGTAATTCATACATCAGAAAAATGATCTGCACAAGTTGAAATAATTTCCACAATTCTCCATAAAAAGTCATTCCAGTAATACAATTACACACAAACTTACCTAGACCTTCATTTAAAACTGATTCTACTAAGGAAAAGTTAAAATAAAGCACATGAAATATATTTATTATGCTGTTCAAGAATGTCAGTTGATCACCTAACTCTGACAGAATAAAAGGCACATAGGAAGGAGGGAATTGAATCTTCATTGAGTTTTCCATATATGAGGACAAAACTGAAGAAGAACCTTTACACAAAGGGTAATTAGAGCAAATGAGCTAGCACTGCACAATAGGGAACAGTGGCTCCTGCAAGAAGGACATTCAACATTGACTCTCATAGGTTTTATTTCATGTTTCTTATTCAAAACTGTATATCTACTGGTCTTTGTGAGGTTATCAAAAGATATTACTCAAAGGGTTTTTTCAGTGGTGAATATTATGTCTACAATGATTTTGGAATTTCATAGAGGCAGTAATTGACTCATTTTGTGCCAACATATTCAAAATGGCATTTACTCAAATATGTAGAGTAAGCTTCAAATTGAATATCAGGTAATTTATTGGGATCAACAAGGAAGAAAGCTGATGTTGTCAGGATAGCCACCACCTCTGTGGCCAAGTGGATCCATGATTGTCTTTTTGTTGGTCAAGTGGCTGTATTCTGTGAGCCACATCAGCACTTTTCTACAGCTTCCAGGGACAAAATAGCATATAGCTTCTTCAGCAGAAGGACTAAGGTCCACTTCATACGTATCTTGTCACACTGTAAAGCTTCTAGAGTTGGGTTTTATTCTCTATTTACTCATGGTTATATCCAAAGGCAAATCAATCCAGAAGTTAAAGTAAAACTCTTACTTCAAAGTAAAGAAATACTATGAACTCCCTCTTCATGTGGATTTCAGATGAACAAACAGAACCTAGAATCCTTCAGAGTTATAAAAGTTTGTTTGTTCCCTTAGTTTAGTACCTGATATTTTACACTAAGTTTTGACTTGTCATTTAAGGTCATCTGTTTTTCATATACATTCTGTGGTACTATCAAGAACAATGATAATCAAATCTTTCTTATACCTTTAACATCCTTTACATAGAACTAGAGATCAAATGATAACATAGCTGAATCAGCATTTCTTGAATGCTGTGAGTCAGGGGTATTTTAAAACAAATTTTCATGTTAGAAAATACATATACTATATGACATGATTTTGGAGTATGTAATTCAATATTTAATAGTTTATCCACTGTATTGTGCAATTCTATTTTGTATCCAGTTAACTACTTTTCTTTTGATTGACTTCACTTCATATTCCTATAACAAAATACTTGTGACACATCACATTTTAACTAAAAGAAGTTCATTTTGCATAAGTTTCTGGTGCCTTGAAAGTCAGAGGTTTTGTAGAACAGATTGTGCATAACTGGCTGTGGGAGAATTTTGTCATCAATTTGCTGTGCTCTACACAGAACCTTGTGGGAGAGTGTTCATGCCTTTCCCCACTGGATAACTTATCAGTCTCTTGATTAAGTCAATTCACCCTAATGAAAAGAAGTTTTCTTGGAATTGTTGGTTATTCATATACCTAATTCCTGCCAATTAAAAAAATTATATATTATTATTAAAAATAATGAACTCTTATTGCTCAATTTATTCTCTCCATGTTAGTCAGCTTCATGCTATAGTGTCAAAATACCTGAGAAAATGAAATTCTAAGTTGGAAAGTCTTATTTTCACTGAAAGCGTTGGAGTTTTCACTAGTCATGTGTCACCATCGTTCTTGGGCCACTGGTGAGAAAGTATGTTCATAAAGGCCCTTTGTCTTATGGCTGAGAAAAAGAAAGTGGAAAAAGAAGAGCTAGGTTGCCAATGTTCTCTACATTGGGCATGATCAATGAAAACTTCCTTCCACTTGACCCTACATACTGTGTTCTACAGCTTCCTGGTAGTGCTCTGGTGAGGGGCCAAGGTATGGATGCATGCACTTTTGTGGGATAGCCAAGAAAAAACTATAGCATACCTCCATACTTCAAAGTGGAAAAAGGTATGGGAAAGCCAAATTATTCATTGTCACTATATCAAAACTATATACAGTAAAACTTTCATTTGTGAACAGTTCTTTCTGAGGACATGATTGTAACTTAAAGTACTCACAAATCAAAGTGATTTCCCACTGAGAAATAATAGAAACTCAGAAGACTAATTCTATGACCACCACATGTTCATATATAAAAATTACAATACTGTAATATAATAGAGAATATAAAGAAAAATGAAGAAATTAACCTGCAATTACATATGGAAACATCCAGAGTTGGTGTGAGTGAGACAAGATACAGGATGGTGCTTGTGTAGGATGACTTTTATTATCACTAAGGAATCACTGCTAACTATTGATTCAGTGTAATCTTTTTCTTCTCATGAAATTTAATAAGGAACCTATCCAATGACCCTATCTTTTGCCTTTTTAAAAAGAATTATAAGAAACATGACATTGCATTTTCATTAAATAGATACATCACTCACATAGCTAGACCCTTAGCTACATCCAAGCAACCTAAGGTGGTGGTATTTCACAACATTTTGCACTGTTTCCCATATCTCACTAATCATAATTGAAGTGAGGGACTCCTCTGGCTTTTTGTCCTCCTCTTCTACAGATGTCATTTCCGGGGAGAGGTTCACCAATAATCTTGCAGGAGTGATGGATCCAGGGGCCATGTTTTGTCACTTTAACTGCAATAAAGATTGAAAGAACCACCATATAGCTACCTTTCCAATGAGTCTAGAGCCTTGATAAGTACCAAGGTCTCAGGGGTCATGGGTTGGAGTGGGTTCAGCATCTGTTTGGCTCAAAGCTGACAGGATTTGCTGGAATGGGCTAGGGATATCACTTGCCTGAAGGGTCCCTTGGTTTTCCCACTGATGAGGATACTGTTTCTGTGGATGGTTCTCTCATGCAGAGGTTCAAAGGGAGGCAGACCCTTGAACCTGGGCATATTTCTGGCCTGCATAAGGCCACAGTTAAGAGCTGTTTCTAAGGTGCCTTACATTCTTCTGCCTACTATAGCAAGTGTCTTTTGAGTATACCATTAGCTCATCCTACCTGTCCTGAAGACTAGGGGATCTAAGCACAATGAAGCTGATATCAATTCCTCAAATAATTTGAGAATTCCTGGGTAACTACTGAGTGGGAGGTGCACTCATCATTTTTTTGGAGATTCTGAGTAACTCCAAATCCTGGAAAAATCTCACAGAGAAGGATCTTGATCACTTCTCAATCTTTTTCATTTTTTGGTAGAAGTGCCTTCAATAAAACTAGTGTGGGAGTAAACTAGGAATAATATGAATTGGCTATATCAGTGTCTTGGCATGTTGGTAAATTCAATTTGCATTCTTCATATGCATAACTGCTTCAATATTTCACTTCTGTAGTCCTATTCAGGCATTGGGAGGATTGTTCCTTAGACATACTTCACATTATGTTGTGTCAGTGCATCTAGCCCTTCCCCTGGGAAGGATTTGGTGACTGAAGTATGTTTTTCCATCCTAGATAACAGATATCATGGTTACTCTTAATTACCGTCCATGCTAAGATTCACCATAGAAAGAAGTGACCCATTGGAGTGGCCTATAATCCTTTAGAAATAAGAGACCATCTCTGGTTGTAGGCCGGCAGAATATCCCTATCAGAATAAGCAGAGAGTCTTGTACATTATAGCTTAGTGGAGGACAAGATATAGCATTCTGGCTGCTGACAAGTGGCTCCCTTTGTCTCTTCATTGGCCTTTCTACTGCCCACATCAATAAAATGTGCTTTTCCTTGATCTCTTGGGCAGTGAATAACTATCACTTTTTGAGGCAAGTGAACAGCTTCAATGAGTTCTAGAATCTCTGAAATATGGGAGTCCTGTTGAAGTTTTCAGGCTCCATTCCTTCTAGATACCAAAATGAGCATGGACCACATAAAATGCATAGTTGGAATCAGTATAGATGTTTACTCTCATCTCTTGTCAATATCACACTTTAGTGAGTGTAATGACCTCTGGCTTTTTAGTCCTTGCATTGTAAGGTAATGGACATGACTCCCACATGGCCAATCACTACATACCCTGCATTTCTAAGTACCTCTTGAATGAAGGAACTGTTGTGAGTGATCAGTTCATCCTCTGAGTTACTTAGAGAATGATTAGATGATCCTCTCCTCAGCTTTTGGGTCTGGATAAGGACCTTTGTGCATATGTGATCACATTTGCCCTGTTCTTGAGGATCATGCAGGAAGGTTGGAGGATTCAGACTCTAACAAGTTTCAATATTTAGATTTGGGCCTTCTAACAAGAGAACCTGATATTTGACAGTTAATGAATCAGAGATCCAGGGGTGGATTGGGGCATTCACAAGTCACACATTATCATGGAGGGACTTGATTATAGGAGTCCTTCCTTGGCTGAGCTCATGAGCATGCAGTATTACTATGCTTGCTGCTGCTAAGCTCATAAACTGGCTGGCCATTATCTGGCCTCAGGAACTAGTTCCTTGTAAACTAAGCTAGCAGTTGATGGATAGGCCATAGTACTCCCAAAGCCTATACCTGTGTTTCAGCAAGAAAAGGACATATTTATTTTGAGTTATGAATCCCAGAGCAGGACCCTTTCACAGGATCACTGTGGCACTAGAATGCCAGTTTGGCCTCTTATTTTTGGACAAGAAGTTGGGTTCCTGCATCCTGGATCTCTTTGAGAAGGTGATAAAGTGGTCTAGCTTTCTCAAAATATCCTGGAATACAAATTCTACAAAACCAAGCCAGCCTTGAGCAGGTTCCCAGCTGTTTGACATGTTTAGGCAAAGGAAGGCTTAAAGTGGGGGGGACCTATCTGATGTCAGTGCCCTTCTGCCTACCCAAGTAATTGATCTTGTATTGACAAATATGGCTCTTCTCTTGGGACACCTTATAATCTTGAGAGGCTAGAAATTTAAGGTTGGTTTCAGTTCACTTCCATGTTTAGGTCTCTCCATCTGCACAGAGCATCATATCATGCACATACTGCAAGAGAGTATTACCTCCTTCTTTCCACTCAAGACTTGTGTTAGGTCTAGGCCAAGGACATGAGGACTCTCTCAGAATCCCTGTGAGAGGACTCTCCACATCAACAGTCCCACACTGATGAGTGGATCCTCAAAGGCAAAGAGGTGCTGAATTTCTTGTGTCAAGGGAACACAAAAGAAAGCTTCTTTAATATTCAAAACATTAAAAAAGCAGGCCAAGGCCAGAATTTGCATCAACAAATTTTAAGAACTGGGCATGACCGGATCCACTGGCAGCACTGACCCATTAAAGAGGTATTGAACTGATCTGCACCTGTTAGGACCCTTCCACTCCATTCATAGGCACATTATAGGTACTGAGAACTTCTTATAAATGTCCCTTCTTGTTTAATCTCTGAATTATAGGCTTCAATCCCTCTCTCTCTTCAGAGAGAATGAGAAAGAGAGTGGGGTTTAGAGATGAATCTTAGCAGGCAAAGCTGTCTTTGCCCTCCCCACTGTGTGTTCATCTCTCCACACAACTGGGTCCACATATAATTCCTGGAGGGCAAGAATTTCCATAGAGTTACCTCCATGAGGAAGCAAGATTTGAACTTGTGCATTGGACAGTTGATCTCTTTTCAACAATGGGGCTGGGATTTCAAATATTATTATAGAGAATGAACAAACTGTAAATCTCTCCAGTGGCCTGTCCCAAGTACAGAGGTATATCTTTCCAGAGGATATCCTGAGACACCCTGGACTATAGCCTTGCATGTAGAGTGTTGGCAAGGGGAAAAGGCAAGAGCAGAAAACCTGGCACCAGTATTAATGAGAAAATCAATGAGCCTGCTCCCCTGTTTTGAGTCCGATCCTGGACTCCTTTTTGTGAACATGAGTTAAAGGGCCTGAATATGGAACCCTGTGGACATTCACTGTGAGTGTTCCTGACATTGAATGGGCATTTCCACTTGTCCCTCAAGAAAGTAGAACTGGGACTGGGAGGTTAACATTAGTTTCCTATTGTTATGAATAGTTCTTTTCTAAAATATTTTGGCTTCTTGAAATGACACCAAAATTTGTGCTCATTATGTGGGTGGTCTCAAAGAAGAGCCACTATTTTCTCATGCCTTTCCTTTGTTACCTGTTGAATTTTTCTCTTCTTATTGTAAAAGAACTGCATAGCATTTTGCGGATGATCACCCAGTCATAAATAATCCTTGTTGGGACTGGCTGACAGCTTTTAAAGTTTGTGGTAAATATCAAAGGTGGATTAGGTAATAAATCTGCCCTTGAGTATGACTTATCCCTCTCCAATATTAGAGTCTATGAGGGTATGTTTGGGCATAGTTTCCTTGAGCATTTATAAAAATACTATTGGGAATTTCTTTTTTTCCCAATAAATCTGTCCCAGCTTAGCATAATTTCCTTGCTTGACTCTTACTGGTTTTAGTCCTTTAATCTAATACAAAAGAATAAAGAGGCTTTCCCCAGTGAGTGTTTGATAATTTCAGTGGTGCTTGAAGAATGGACAGGTCTCCCCTCCTAGTAGCCTATAGGATCTCTTTGCCTTCACCTGCTTCATTTCTTGTATGTCTATGACTCTTCTAACAGGCATTTCTTATCCTCACTGTGGTTCCCAGAACTCCTTCCCTATTTCCACAGTTCAGAGTCTCACTTCTGAGGAACATTATGTCCTTCCAAGTAAGTTTGAACAGAGAGGTGATTCTTTTGAAAGCCCAAACATTCAACAGGATTATCCATGAAGTCCTCAAATCCTGCTTCATTTATCTAATCTCTGCATTAGTGAATAGGAGTAGTTTGGGTTCTGCTCTGACATTGGTATTGACTGGCAACAAGTTAGCTACTAGGGCATTGGACCTGATTTCAGAAAGGGGAGGGCAGAGCCTGGAGCCTTAAAATGGAATCTCTCCTGACTGAGAAAAGGGGATGGGATTGGAAACAAATCAACTAACTGAGGAGGGACAATGAAACATTGAGAGATCCCCTCAGGGTGTTTTCTGAGAGCAAAGAACAAGTGGACAAAAGCAACTTTATTCTACATCCCTTCCTTTTTGTAAAACAGGGGCATTTAGCATATAGTATTGTAAATTAGAGCCTTGTTTTAGTTAACGTTCTCATTGCTGAGAAAAAAATACTTGGAACTCAAAGTTAAAGGAGGAAAAGATGATTCTGGCTGACACCTTGTACAGGTTTCAGTTAATATATGCCTGGGTTCGTGGCAGGGTGGCATAACAAAAGAGAAACTGTTTATACCGGGCAGAAGGCAGGAAGACCACAAGGATTTGGAGAAAAAGGAAGGCCAGCACCCTGCCTCTCCCTTCTAGGCTACCCACAGCCTACTTTGTGTGGTGCCACCCGTAACAAGGGTGGATCTTCCTATTATACATACCCTCAATTAGGCAAAACCAATCAGTGGACTAATTTAGTAATAATACATCTTCAGTCTCACCATCACACTCCCTAGATCCAGCCACCTTTCAAAAGCCAACCCCTCCCCATGACTGTATGAAGCTTTGGGGAAACATCAAGAAACAAGACATAATTCCTCCTCCTGGCTACACTTCTCAATCACGTAGGGGTTATCCTGGCCAGAAATTGGTATAATAAAATATTGGGGCCCTCTTCCTAAAACTTTGGGAATCTAATTGTTCCAAGTCTTTAAATTGCCAGCAAGGGTGAGCATGGTGGAATTGTTAATGACATGGTTCCCACCTGGAAAAGGGAAGGAGAGAAAGACTTGGTGTAGGAAAGAGATAGAACACTCTCTGTCTCACCAGGAGGACCAAGTGTATGTTTTATCTCTCATCCTGGCTTCCCTTACCATGATTGGATCTCATCCACAGTAGACACATGCATGGGCTTGGATCCAGCTTTTATAGTCCAGTTCTTATTTGGAAAGAGACAAAGGACTCTCCATCTTGCCAGGAGACCAAGTGAGGCATTGTACACACAACTTGGCTCCACTTCTCACTGTCAGGGCTTGAATGCACTATACTCATACATGGGCTTAGAACAAGCCTTGTATAGGGAAAGAAATACTGTGTTTGAACAGAGATAGAGAACATTCCATATTACTGTGAAGATCAAGTGCAGCCTTGTTCTCCCATCCTGACTCCTCTTACCACAATCAGGGCTTATCTGTAATATACCCAGGCATGGGCTTGGAGCTAGCCATTCCCACTTTTGTCTTTTCTCCCCTGATAAGTTAACTGGGGCTCAGTGAACCATCTTGTGTTCCCAGTAATGATGCTTACAGCATGACTCAAACACAGAGAGCTCCCAGAGATCCTTTCTTTTCAAAAGGTTAGGATGGCTGTTAAAGCAAGATTCCAAAGTAATTGAGGCTTATTTGTTCCTGTGGGAAACCAGGATATGCAAGGTCTATCTAAGGACAGCCTAAGTTTATTTGCTTGCTTTCTAATTACCCCAAGAGTCTGAATAGAGAAGTTCCAAGGCATAGAGCAGGAAAAGGCTCCCAGGCACATTCCTCCCTATATATGCCCTATCTTTGTTGCAGTTATATAGAAATTGTCAGGGATAGTAGTTCCTGACAGAACAACTGGAAGGTGAGAAGGAGGAGATGGGAGGGGGTCCAGCTAGGAAGGGCCTGACTCCAAGGTCTAACTGTGTCTGGGTGGACAATGGCAAAAAGGACAGGATAAACTGGAAAATCTCACCCTGTGAAGGATATCTCTCATCTCTGGGATAGATAGAAGCTGGTAGTGTCCCAGAAGATATACTACCTTTGGGCCCCAGGGCAAAGGAGTCTGTAATATTTGTGTGCTATCTATTGATACACCAAGGCAATGCCCCTCACTATCTGGACAATGTTAGATTTTCTTTAAAATCCACTCTGAAAATTTTTATGTCTCAGTATCTACAACACACCTAGGAAACCCAAAGTTTAAAGCCTGAACCCATTGCCAGACAGTCACAAATTATACATTGGTGAAAGTGCAGATGACATTTCCCTCTCTGCCCAATGCATATAAATGCTGAGAGCCACAGCAAGAAGGGGAAAGACTTGGGGAAAGGAGAATTATGGTGTTTTAGAGATTGAGAGAGTGAGAGAAAAATAAACTACTGGGATCCTCAATTGTAAATCCATACACTTTATCAAGGAACTTGGATAGCATGGGCTATCACCTGATTGAACACTTGAATATGGAGAGATTGAGACATAATCCCAGACACCCAAAAAGGGAGCCATGGGCTCAGGCAGACTGAGTTTATGCCAGAGATGTGTGTGTGTGTGTGTGCGTGTGTGTGTGTGTGTGTGAGAGAGAGAGAGAGAGAGAGAGAGAGAGAGAGAGAGAGATTTAAGAAATCTTCCTCAGACTGAATAAGTATAGGACCTCACAGGGGTGTATGCTTTAGAAAAACCTTCCCCCTACTTCACCTGGAGGAAGGTCCTTTCCACTGTGTCTCAGGATTTAGTTTCCTATGCCAGCTCCACAAATGTAGTGGAGATCTCGGCATTATCCATGTAATGCTGGTTTTGGGTGTGTGCAAAATGCAAGAGTTGTGGGATCTGGAAGCCTTCCATCCAGATTTAAAAAGAAGGCCTAGAAGGCAAGGCAGTGTGCCCCTGAGAGGGAAGTGTGTGAAGGTGTGATTGTGAAGGCAAGGTTTGCTGTGGAGATCCCAGAAGTTGAAGAAGTCAGAAAGGTGGTTCATCTGAGGATAGCTGCAAGGAGGGAATAGAGCGAGCTCAAGAGAGAAGTCATGGAAACTACCACCACTGGAAGTGCCACAGGGGCAGAGCCTCCTGAGCCCTTTGGAGTTCACATCTTGCCACAGATTGCCTCAGATACTGCATATGGAACTACAGGACTTAATGTTTGCCCTGCTGGATTTTGGGCTTGCTTTCTTCCCATTCTTCTGTATCCTCATATATGTACCTTTTGAAATGGTAATGTTTATGTTGTGCCATTGTATGATGGACGTGTTTAATTTTCTTTTCATTTGTACACCAGCATACAAATAAGAGTTTCTTTTAAATCTCAGAGAGAACTTGGGTTTTGGACTTTCTGGCAATACTGAATCTTTTAGGACTTTGGGAATTCTTTGAGATGGATTAAGAAATTTTTGCATAAAGGAATATTCATTAGGGTCTTTGGGGGACATCAAGGGTGGAATGTAATCTTTGTGTCTACATGTCTCCCCAAAGCCTCATGCAGTAATAGTTGGGTTTTTTTAAGAAGTGGCTGAATCTAGAGTGTGTGATGCTGGGATATAGGGTGTGTAATTACTAAATCAGTCCACTGTTGGTTTTGGCACCACCTTAATCCTGACAGCCTAGATAGAGTATAAAATGCACAGGAAAAAACTGGTAAGATCATTTGCCTGCATACTCTCACCTGCCTGCTTGGCATGGATGATTTCTCTTCTATGATGCCCCTCTGCCATGAAACCCTGCCTTGAAGCCAGGCAACTATGGACTGAAACCTCTCCAAATTATAAGTCAAGTAAACCTTTGCCCTTTAACTATGAGTGTTGGGTATTTTGTCTCAGCAATGAGAACAGCAAATAAGACATTATCTAGAGAAGGAAATAAGGATTCTTACAGGATTTGTATTCAAGGTCACTTATGCTGCATCATGTCACAAGGTATATTCCTTTTTTCATGCCCTGAGCTTTCATGAAAAGCAAATTCAACATTATGGACTAGTTTATATGGAAAGGAAATTAGAGGGAAATAAAGTACTCAGGCTTCAGCATAGATATTACTGATTCCTTTTGGTGAGATTTATGGTAAAAATTGGGAGAAAAACAGACAGAAAGATTTAGAGAACTTGAACGTTTGGTGAAAAAAGCATATTCAAAATTATGACTTGTGAAAATGTAAAGATTAGCCCTATTAAAAAGAGTTTAAACAATTCACTGGGGGTAAAAGGAAAAGCACATTTAATACATCTCAGCAGTTTGCAAGATGCTACTTGTCATAACTACAAAGTTGTCAGTGTATAAAGTGGTTTGAAAAAGTGGTTTAGAAGGGAAACTTACAGAACCTGATATATTACCTATGAATGTTTCATCAGGTACCATTTGTTAGAGGGGTTATTTGTTTAAAATTGAGCCACAGAGCTATTATAAACAACTCCAGTTTATGGTTTCCAGGGTTACTCTCCCACAGTGACTGGGTGATAGACACCCATGGGACAGAGCCATGAAGTCGATGCAGGCTAGATGTATATCCTCTGAGAATCTGGTGCAGGCCTGGAAAAGACATGGACAACCACCAGTGCAGTTTTCAGAGGCTGCTGGACCCGAAAGTGCTGGCATAAAGTCCAGGGATCTGCTTAGCACCTGCGCTATGGCATCATCCTGTAGAGACCAATGGTCTGTTTGCTTTCCCTGCCTACCAAGTTGAGCAAGGCACATCCTGGCTCTGAAATTTGCACTTTCTGGGATGCATGGATAGAGAGTAGCTGGAGCAATGAGCACCTCACACAAAAGTAGGTCATAAAGCTGGGTGCACAAAACTGTGGCTTGCTGGATTCTAGTGTGTAGCTGCTGAACAGAAACCACACATTCAAAAATACAGAGGAATTTTTGACTCAATTTTTTCCACTTCTTTGGGTTTGTGGGTTGACTCCTTTCTTCCCTTCTTTAAACTTATTTTTCATTCCTTCTCATTTTTTTAATCCTTAATGAGCATCTCTCTTTTCCTTTGTTCATCTTTATCTTTTCTCTTAATTGTACTGAATACAATTAATATATCATTGTGCCTCAAATGGATACTCTTTCTCATTTTTTTCTCCTCCTTTCATTTTCCACTGATTAATTTTTCAAATTATGTTTTTTCATATCTTTTATTCTCATAGCCCAACCTCTGTATTTTTCCATGTACAATCATTATGCTTTATGGGTCTTTTATCCAGTAAAACCTATGCTATTACTATTGAATACTGTTCTATTTTTAGTGAAGGTACAGGTGGTGCATTTAGTAGATATTTACTGTATGACAATATGTGGTTTGTCTTAGTGATTATATTATAAGTTTAGATCTTTCTATGGTTAATGGTGGTGTGTTATTTGTGCTTGTGGTATGTCAATGTCCACAGGTTGCTTTTGCCTCTATTTGATTTCCTGATTTTATTACTATTGACAAAGTGACATAGTTGTTAATAATAACTGGTTTTCTTTTTATTTTAATATCTGGATCACAGCTGTGTCATTAATAATACTTTAACTCATTCCCAGAGACCTTGGACCTGGCAAAGAGACTGTAGCTTCTATTCTAAAATAAACAGGAGGCTTGGATCTTCAGAGCTTAATTCTCATAGTTAACCATGCCCAAAGCATCTCTAAACAGTAGACACTAGGGAGGACCTCACACTAGCGATAACAATTACAAACTTATATTCACTGAACATATGCATATCCAAATCCATGAAACAAACAGTACTGGACCCAAAGTATAAGATCAATGTCAACAACATTATATAAATGTGGAACATGAATCTTTTCCATCCCATGAGAAAATCTCAAAATAGGAACACAGGGAACTTGAAAACAAGGCAAAAATTACTTCAAAGCTCTTCCTCTCCAACACTGAATTCATAAATATCAAAGTTGATGAAATGCACACCCTACCTAGGTGCCCAGTCATGCAGAACAAACGCCGAAATAGCCTGCTGCAGACAGGCAGGTCTGTGCACTCCCTACCGAGGTCCTGAGTTGCTTGGAAGACACCCAGTCACCCCAGTGCAGACAGGCAGCCACCTGATTCCACACCACAAAGACGCAGAGGACACCAGACCACCAGACCAAGGTACTGAGTCCCACTGTTCCCGGCCCAGAGGGAGGGGCTTCTGAGCCACCATCCCACTGCTCCTGGTCCAGAGGAAGGGGTTTCCCAGCCACCATCCCTTTGGCTGCTCCCAGCCCACAAGAAAGGGATTTTGGGTCACCATCCCTACTGCTGCTCCCGGCCCCTGTCCCACCTCACCCAGCTCAGAGGAGGTAATCTGTGAAAGTGCTAATAGCCCCCCACCCCAGTCGAAATGAGAAAACACATAAATAAGTCTCAAAACCAGACTTCCAGATTACCTATAGCAACCCCAAAGGGAAATGAGGTGGAACACTCTGATACTCAACCACCTGGACTCCCTGAACTGGCAACAAAAGGGGATCTGGGAAAAATGAAATCAGAAATAATTTCTCAGATAACAGGAGAAATTGTGTCCCTAGTGCAAGACATGATTAATAAATCTACAGAGGAGCTCAGGAACATGATGGAATCTCAACATAAGAAACAAATGGAATCCATAAAACAGATGCAAATAGATTTCCAGGACATGAAAAACTCCATTGAAAGTCTACACAGCAGAATGAGCCAATGTGAGGACAGAATTTCAGATATAGAAGATAAGATTGCAATTAGTGACCAGGAAAAGAAAAATTGCTTCAAAATTATAAGGGAACATGAGAAATCAATCCAGCAGCTGCTAGATGATGCAAAGAAGAATAACATAAGACTGATTGGGCTCAATGAAGAAACAGGAGAGAGTGCAGATGACATAAAAAGTCTCTTCACAGAAATAATGGCAGAAAACTTCCCAAGCAGGGGAAAAGAGCTTGACATACAGATAAGTGAGGCATATAGGACTCCAAATAGCCTTGATCAAAAAAATCTACACATAGGCATATAATTGCAAAGTTGATGAAATGACAGGCAAATGGTTATTGCAAAAATGACTCATGCATTCAAAATGGATACCAATAACAGCTGAATGAATTAAAGAAGAAAGTATATGTTAAAAACAAGCACTTTACTAGAGATAAAGGTTTGGAAAAGTATCAAGCAGAAACCTTAGAAATTAAAAGAACAATAAGTAAAGGATATAAACAGTTAAAAATAGATAAGTTCATGCACAAGAGAAAATATCAGGACTAGAAGACAGGGGGAAACTAGAGCATTCAGAAAATTGTGCAAAAAAACCCTATGAACAGAACATGTAACAGCTCTGCCAAAGACAACATTAAAAAAGACTCATAGATCCCAAGTAATGAGCTAAAAGACAGGCCACTGGAGTAAGAAAAGTATTCAGCAAAATAAGAACAGAAAATTTCTCAAATATGGAGAATAAAGTAAATACTAAGCTCCTGGAAGCATTTAGAACCTAAAGAGACATGATCAAAAGAGAATCCCTCCACAATATAATATAGTTATGATATCAAAAATTCAGAACAAACCAAGAATACTAAAAATTGAAAAGGACAAAAGCCAAATCACTCATAGTGACAAACCCATCAGAACAACACAGATTTCTCACCAGAAAATCTAAAGCCTGAGAGGGCAAAGAATGATATATTTTCAATTTCCAAATGAGCAAATAAAGCTGATCACCTAGGTTACTGTATTCTGTAAAGTTAGCCTTCATAACCAATGGAGTAATAAATTCTTACAAGATAAACATGAAGTAAAGGAACTTATGACCATTAAAACAGCTTTTCATGAATCAATAAAGGAAATCATACACACAGAAGAGAAAAATAAACAGGAATAAAATGTGAGAAAGAACAAATCTCATTAAGAATGTAATATCTCCCTGCAGTAAATGTAATTATTATGTCCTGCAAAACATAATGTAAAAATGAATAATATAATTTAAAAGACAAAGGAGAAATATTAGTTCAGTAAGGCATGTAGTATTGTAATGTATGTTTGTCCACCAATTCACTTCAGTGATACTGCCTCAGTGAATTTGATGAGCAATGTACTAATTTTCTTAATAAATCTTAATAAAAATAAAAATATAAAGTAGACAAGTAAAGAAGAATCATAAATGAATTAAATGGAAATTCAACAAAATAACTGGAATCAGTATATACATTACTATAATTATGAATGTAAATGATATTAACTTTCTATGTAAAAGACAGAAATGTGAATTGGATTAGCACTGAAAAACCAAGTATATGTTTCAAATTGGAAAAACACCTTTCTGGGACAGATATACATAGACTGAAACAAAACTGATGAAAAGCCATATTCAATGCAAATAAAATAGTAAAACAAGAAGGATTAAAAGTACTTGTACTCAGTTGAGCAGACTTAAAGATAAAATTAGTCAGAAGAGACAAGGGTCACTACATTATAGTAAAAGAAACAATCCACAAGAAAATATAGTGCATATAAGTATTATTCATGGAATATCATTAAAAACACTCCATTGTAAAGACTAGATAATCTTCAATGTAATAACAGTGGGTGGTGTTAATTCCTATTACCCGCTCTTACAGAGAGGTCATCCATGCCAGGAAAAGAAGAGGAGGAAGAGGAGGAGGAGAAGGAGGAGAAGGAGGAGGGAAACAACAGTGTTAAACTGCTCTCTTAGTCATTTTCTTCTCATTCAATACATGACACCTACAACTTATAAAAAGAGGTTTTTTTGGCTCACATTTCTGTCCAAAATTGGTTGTCTCCAAAGCAGCATTGCATGGCAGCAGGTCATGGTGAAGGAGAGTTGCTCACAGCATGGCAGACAAATGGAGAGAAAGGAGGAGCTTGGCAGGGAGATAAACACTTCCAGGCCAAACTCCCAGTGACCCATCTCCTCAGAGAATTCTCCTGCTGTCAACAGCTGGCTAGCTATTCTGCACCCCCATAATCCAATCACCTTACAGGTATATTCTGTTTTGGGGTCATTTTAGGTCTAATTCATAATAATCACACTATAGATCAAATTGATGTAAGACGTATAATTTTGCATCTCACAACAGCACAATGCAATATCTAGCAGGTCATGAAAATTTCTCCAAAATACTGCATATTTTATGACATTAAATATTTAAAAATATAAATAATCATTTTTGTCTTATTCTATCATAATGAAATAAAACTAGAAATCAAGAGCAAGTAAACATACAGAAACTATATGAACATAGCACACAACATTTATTATTAGAGAATTTTAGAACCCTTATAAAAACATTATCCTGGGAAATTTTGCATATACATATAATGTAGATCCTTTGCACTTTCCTTTCCCATCTCATCACTCCTTTTCCCCCCAGTCTCCCGATCCTCTCCCATCTTCACATAGAAATGAGACATAACAGTGCTAAAATTAATATGCAAACACAGAAGGCCCAGGATACCTAAGGGAATTCTAGCAAGCAGAACAATGCTGGAAGTACAATAATATGTGGAAGTAAAATAAAATGCCTAAAGAGTCTTAGTAGTAAAAGCATATACTTTCACTAAAAGCAAAAAATATAATTTTACAGATAGAATTGAGGACACAAAAATATCCCTTGGAGATATACTTTTGACAATAGCTTTTAAAACATGGATTGAAGAAAGGACAATGTCATTAACAAATTTTGATGAGAAATTTTACATTCATAGATAGAAAGTTCCAATTAGAGCCCTACCTCTCATGCTCTTTCAAAAGAATCTGAAAAGAAATCAAAGAACTAAGATTAAGACCTGAATTTTGAAATTTCTAAGTGAAAACCTAGGGGAAACACTTCACGACATAGGCATAAATAATAATATTCTGAACAGAACTGCAATGGTTTGAGGGATAATATCAAAAATTGACAGATCAGATTGCATTAAATTGAAGTCATGTTTCATCCTTTTCTCTCAATGCGATACAGATAACACAGAGAACACTGTTCTCTTCTCTGCTCCACCCAAGGCTGCCTGCCAGAAAGGAGTAGAATCCGATAGGGATTCTGAACTTTGTGAACCCAGTACCTTCAGTGTGATTTTATTTTTCTCCTCTTTGATCAGCATCAGTAAATAAATGGGATCCAGAGGGTACATTCTAAAGTCTAATCTATGCAGTGTATATGTAGTGCACATACAGCACCCACCCACCCTTGAGCTAATGGCCTGGCTGACCATAATTTGGAGAGATTGTGCTCAGCTATAGGACATTTTGCAGATATTTTATAATATCCATGGAGGATGGTTAATCACCAAACTTTATTTTTGGCTTCTCAACTCCATTTTGCAGCCACTGTCCCTACTGCTTAATACACTCCTGATTTCTGTCTTAGTACTTTGTCAAATTCCCTCTCTAAAGAGATGACTCTAACTGCCCCAAGAGAGAAGGAACAAATGAGTGTTCTAACTGCTTCAAGTTGTATGGGGGCAGCAAGAAGGATTTGAGAGTCAAGGCATCCACAGGAAGGCTTGTCTAATGTCCTGTGATAGAAGTCAGGGTTAATCTCCAGAGTGGGTTTCAGCTGCATGGCTATTTGTATTTCAGTGGACTTCAGATAAGAGGAAACAAAGTG
The DNA here is from genome assembly GCF_000247695.1 of Heterocephalus glaber. Next base: position 44,574 of record NW_004624761.1, on the reverse strand, counting down.
AACAAGAAAATTGAAAAAATAGCAGTACAAAAATAGAGAGGAGTGGTCAGGCTGTCAGTCCCGATATGCAAGCTTCTATAAGGGTCCAGGCCTACATCACAAGGATTTATATAGTGAAGGTAAGGCTTTAATCACTTCAGAGTCAGCCTCACCCTTAAAATGGCACCTGAGGTGGCTCCAGTCACTTCACAGGTCGTTACTCAAAGACATGTGCTTTTTCACAGCAATTGGGCCCACTGCAGATTTTCTTTCTGTTCCATAGGGAAAACAAACAAAGAAGGGCAATTTCAGTATACAGCTAAAGAATCAGTCAGGGAAGCTATGATGTCCTGTCAGGAAGAGGGAAATCACAGGAAAAGATAAATTACAGATTTTATCTGACTGACAAATGTACTTTCAGTTTCCAATTTAAATTAATGTTTAAATGGTGTGCTTAAAACATTTTTCTATATTGAATAGTCTTGAATTGTAATTATAGGGTTAATTTGCTGTCTGTACTTTCTGCTTGTAGACTTCAGATAACAACTTTAACTCAGGATTATACCAGTGTGCTTTACCAGCTTGTTATAGAAGATTTATACTAATTGAGACGGAGAAAAAATATTAAGAAATTCCAAAGTAGAAGAGATAAACTTTTGTTTCAGAGGTTTTTGTATGATAAAAGTTCGGTCTTCTTCAAAATATAAAAAGAGAGATATACAATGACAAGACTGGAAAGCATATATATGTTGAGAAAGTATGTGGAAGTGATTTATCACAGGAAATATGTATGTTTGTTAATTTCACGTTTGTTATAAAGGTTTATAGTAAGTGAGACAAAAAGGAAAGGCTATTAAAGAAGAGCTCACTTTAAATATTGTCTTTGTATTTACAGGTATAAAAGGTTTTATTCCTTCTAATTCTAATTACAAGAGTTCTTTGTTAATTCACCTCCAAACACTTTTGACTGAGCTAATTAACAATTATGAACCAAAAATGTGTAGAGATATTATAATTCAATTTGGTCAAACTCATTTGAGTGCACTCTAGTTTTTTTGAATAAGTTGTCTTATATGTTTGTTTGTTTGTGCATATGTGTTTTCAACCATGTAGCTATTTTGCTTGAGCTCAATATTTTTTCTTTTTTGCCTTTAAAGATCATTTAAAAAAATATTTGCCTACAATTTAAATTGGCTTATAGATAAATGTTATTAAAATTAGAGTCATGGCTTTACTCCCAGATTGCTTCCTTATCAAAATGATGTCAAAATTCATTTTAAAATTTAAATGCATAGTATCATCTGCATGCAATAATTCAAAAATTTTTATTAGTTAAATATGATGTCTTAGTTGTTACAATCTGTTTTCTTTAGATTATCAAAAATTTGTCATTAATTAAATGGAGGCTCAGGTTTAGAGATACTACTAAATGAAACTCCTCTTTGTGAGTAAAGGAGCAGCTGTCTTGAGATATTGTCCAGACTTTGGTCACCAGGAGGACACCAAGATTAAATTTTCTGTTTGGGAAAACAATAGGATTTTGTTAAAATGATGTTTTGGGGATCAGCCAGTGGATGGTGAGGTAATCGGCAGCCTGGAGCCCCCACACTCCACCCACAACAACCAGTTTAGCCAAGTGGGTGCATGAAGGGTCCCCCTGACTCTGGCCTCCTGGCTGTGCCACTGCCTGGTTCCATACTACAGAGACACAGGGGGTCATAAAAACCATGGTCGTGAGCTCCAGAAGATAGGGCAGGAGTGAACAACAGAAAGAGGGCCACTCTCAGGCTACTTGAGGAAAATTGAAGCCCACTGGAAAAGTGAAGAGAACCTCTGCAATAAAGGCACACAAGACCACCATACTTTGTACATTGGAGGGATCATCACCTCCCATTGGAACCTGGACAATCTTCAGGGGAATGGCAAGTGGAATCTGCAGTAGAACTTTGCAGACTTCAACCCTGCAGGAGGACAAGGAGCTCAACTTGGGAATTGCAGCCAGAAATCTGCCTGAATATCACGAGTCTGCTACTGGCTTGCTGAGACTCATTGAATTATATCTGCACTCTGCTGCCCACATTGTCCATTGTGATAGCAGGGACATACCTTGAAAGAAGCCCTTCATTTTTATTTTTTATTTGTTATTTGCAATTTTTTTCTCTTATTTTTAATTTTTTTCTATTCTCAAATTTTTATTTTTTTCTTCCTTTTTTCACTTTCTTTTCTCTTTTCTTTCTCTCTCACTCATTCTCTTGCTGCCCACATTGTTTTCATCTCCCTTTTGGTTCCTGGTTATGGCCCTAATATGGATTTCTTCTTTATTTTTATTTTCTTCTCTTTTTCCTTCTCTCTATTGTAATTAGTTTTAAAGGTAAGTAAATATAGTTTCTAGCCCCCCTATTGCTGTTAGGTTGTTCTGTTCTCATTTTTGCTCTTTCATTCTGTCTTTTCCTCTTGTCATCAACAGTTTCTTACAGTTTGTGTGCTCTTACTGTGTCCTATTGTCTCACTGCTAACCTTTCCCTATCCTCTACCTATCTAGCCTTCCCTCCCAAACTCCTTCTAACCTGCCATCCTGAAGGGTAAAGTTGCTATATTGAAGAGTTTATTCACTATAAACATATGTTGGGTTGCTCTTTGATTTTGATTTAATCACACAGTTAAAGGTGATAGATTAATAACTACCACAACTTGTCATTTTCTAAGCTGTGCTTGTTGCTATGGCATTGTTGATTATATCATTTGGGCTAAGGTGTTGTGATTGCCTTCTTGTATAATGAAAATGAGATAGCCTCAGAGTCATTAGAGACTCAAAACCAAAAGACCAGCTATAACTGGAAGACACATCTGAAAAGCAATCATTCCACAAGGGTTCTAAATACAAGCAACAAAAATACTAACAATAAGGAATTTCAAAATATCAACCCAGGAAATATACCAAGGACAGTACCAAAAACAAAAATGAGAAGACATTTAAGCAAGTCACAAACTCAGATTTCCACCTCCAAAAAAGGCAAATTATGGGGGATATGAGGTGGAAAAGTCTGATAATCAACCCTCTGGACACCCTGAAGTGATAGCATAGGAAGTAACAAAACAGATGAATGAGGCTCTACAAAACTTCAAAACAGAAATAATTTCCCAGATAACTACAGAGATGGTGAGCAGAGTGAAAGACATGATTAGAGCCACTAGAACAGAAACAGATACAAAAATAAATGAGTTCAAAACCATGCTGGAAGCCATGAATGCCCAGCATAAAAACGAAAGGGAAACCATGATTGCTCAACATAAGAAAGAAAGGGAATCCATGAAACAGATTCAAACATAGATCCACAAGATTAAAAACTGCCTTGAAAGTATTCACAGCAGATTAAGGGAATGTGAAGATAGAACATTACATATAGAAGACAGGATTGTTCTTAGTGTCCATGAAAACAGAGATTTCTTAAAAATAGTGAGGGACCATGAGAAATCGAACCAGCAGCTGCTAGATGATTCAAAGAAGAATAACATAAGACTGATAGGAGTCCACGAAAAAAACAGGAGAAATTACAATAGACATAAAAAAAAAACTTTTCACAGAATTAATAGAAGAAAACTTCCCAGACAGAGGTAGAGAACTGTACATACAGATAAGTGAGGCATATGGAACTAACCACAATCAAAAAGAAATCTATACCTAGATATATAATAGTCAAGATCACAGAAACCCACCAGAAGAATAAAATCATACAAAGAGTTAGAGAAAAGAAACAAATCACATACAAAGGAAAGCCCATCAGAATCACAGCTGACTTCTCATCACAAACTCTCATTCAAGGAGAGGCTGAAAGAAAAATATTTTCAACTTAGATTGTTTTATCCTGCAAAATTATCTTTCAGAATCGATGGGAAATTAGACACTTCCATGATAAAGAACACCTGAGAAATTTCATGAACACAAAACCAGCACTCCAAACAATCCTAAACAATGTTCTAGAAAAAGACAATGAAGGTCACACATCCATGAGTGCCAAAAGAGTGAAGCCAACAGGCAAGCAAAGAAACTAAAAGGAAAGGGGAAAAATTAAAAATAAAAGAGCCAACAAAAGTAAAACATCATGACAAGGATGAGGCCATATCCATCAATTATAACCATCAATGGCAATGGCTTCAATTCACCAATCAAAGGAAATAGACTGGCAGAATGGATTAAGAAGCAGAATCTATCCATATGCTGTACACAAGAAACATATCTAATGCAAAAAGAAATTCATATACTGAAATTAAAAGGATAGAAAACAGTTCTCCATGTGACAGAAACCTGGAAAAAAGCAGGGGTAACAATCTTATTTGGAGACAACATAGGTTTCAAATCAAAACTAATTAAGTGAGACAAAGTTGGTCACAACATCCTTGTAAAGCAAACAATCCAAGAATAAGAAATGACAATCATAAATACATATACACTAAATATGAAAGCCCCCAACTATACAAAACAAATATTAATGGACATCACAAACCAAATAAGGACTAATAGAATTGTAGTGGGGGACCTAAATACCCCATTATCACAAATAGACAGATCATCTAGACAAAAAGTCAAAAACAAAATTCTAGAACTGAACCAAGCTATCTCGAACACATGGAGTTACTAGATGTTTACAGAGTGCTCCACCCCACAAAATCAGAATATACATTTTTTCACCTACACATGGGTCATTCTCCAAAATAGACCACATGCTAGCTCATAGGACATGTTTAAGTAAATGTAAAAGAATTGAATTTACACCCTCTATATTATTAGAACATTGTGCAATAAAATTGGAGATCAATAGCATAAGAAACATGAAAATCCCCACAAACACATGGAAATTGACTAACACTCTGCTGAACAAGCAAAGGATTGCAGAGGAAATTAAAGAAGAAATTATAAAATTTCTACAAGTAAATGATAATGCCAGTACAACATACAGGACTCAATGGGACACAATGAGAGAAGTTCTATGAGAGAAATACATAGCAATAATATGGGAATGCCCATATTAGGAAAACAGAGAGAGTTCAAATAATCAACCTATTCCTGAACTTCATCTCCTAGAAAAAGAAGAGCATAACATACCCAGAACTTGTTAAAGAGGGGAAATTAGAAAGATCAGAGCAGAAATCAATGCAATGGCGCCTAAGAGAACAATAGAAAAATCAATGAATCAAAGAGTTGGTTTTTCAAAAGAATAAATATACTGAATAAACCTCTAGCCAACTTTATTAAAAAGGAAACAAAAGTCTCAAATCCATACAATTAAGAATGAAAAAGGTAAAGGCATAACAGGTCCAGCAGAAATCCAGAAGATCATCAATGCCTACTTTGAGGACCTGTAATTAAATAAAATGGAAAACACAGAAGAAATGGTCAGATTCCTAGATACATACGAATTGCCAAATTTAAATGAAGAAGATATAGAAATTCTAAATAGCACAATTACAAAGAATGAAATTGAAAATATAATTAAAAATTTACCAACAAAGAAAATCCCAGGTCTGGGCTTCACTGCTGAAATCTACAAGACATTTAAAGCAGAACTATCACAATTGCTCTTACACTCATCAATGAAATTGAAAGGGAAGCAATACTTCCAAATTCATTTCTGGAAGCAAGTGTTACTTTGATTCCAAAACCAGGGAAAAACACAACCCAAAAAGAGAATGACAGGCCAATCTCCCTAAGGAACATAGATGCAAAAATCCTCAACAAGATACGGGCAAACAGAATACAGAGTGTCACAAAGAAGAACATACACCCTGACCAAGTTGGATTTATGCCCGGGATGCAAGGATGGTTCAACATATGTAAATCAATAAATGTTATACATTATGTTAACAGAGCCAAGGACAAAAACACTTGATCATCTCAATAGATGCAGAAAAAGCATTTGACAAAATTCAGTACCAATTCATAATAAAAAAACCTACAGAAAATTGGAATAAAAGGAATTTACTCAACCTGATTAAGGATATCTATGTAAAACTAATAGCCAACAACATACTAAATGGTCAGAAACTGAAAACTTTCACACTAAAATCAGGAACAAGACAAGGATGTCCATTATCACCACTCCTGTTCAATATAGGTCTGAAAACATTAGCCACAGTAATTAGAAAAGAGAAAGAAATAAAAGGAATATAAATAGGAAAGGAAGATGGTAAACTGTTATTATTTACTGATGATAATTCCTTTACATAGAAAACACAAAAAACTCCACCAAAAGACCTCAAGACTTAATAGACAGATTCAGTAGAGTAGCTAGATACAAGGTCAACACTAAAAAAAATAGCCTTCTTGTACCCAAATAACAGAGTCACCATGGAGAAATTAGGGAAACAATTCAATTCACAATATATTCCAAAAAAATGAAATATCTAGGAATCAGTCTAACAAAGGAAGCAAAAAACCTCTGCATAGAAAACCACAGTACTCTGAAAAAAGAGATTGAAGAGGATATAAGAAAATGGAAAGACAGCCCTTGTTCCTGGGTAGGAAGAACCAATATAGTGAAAATGGCCATACATCCAAAACTGCTATATAGACTTAATGCAATGCTGATTGAAATTTCAACAATATAATTCACAGACCAAGAGAACACTATCCATAAACTCATTTGGAACCAGAAGTGACCTAGAATAGTGATAGGAACTCTAGGCAATGGAGACATGGCAGGGGTTATCACAATCCCCAACTTGAAACTATACTACAAAGTTACTGTGACAAAAACAGCATGGTACTGTCAAAGAAACAGGCCAAGGATCAGTGGAATACATTAGAAGATGCAGAAAGAACTCCAGACATACTCAGCCACCTCATCATTGACAAAGGAACCAACTGCCCTCATTGGAGGAAAGAGAACCTATTTAATAAATAGACAAAGTGGATTTTAACCTGACAAAGATTAAAACTAGACCAATACCTATCACTATGCACTAAAATAAGATCAAAGTGCATTAAAGATTTAAATGTTAAGACAGAAACACTAAATTTGCTGGAAGATAAGTTAGGTAGAACTCTTGAAGACATTAGTATAGCTAAAGACTTTATGAACAAAACCTCTGTGGCATGGGAACTTGCACAGAGAATCAACAACTGGGATCTTATTAAAAAGTTTCTCCACTGTAAGAGAAACCATAACCAGACCTAAGAGACAACTACAATGTGGGAAAAATTTTTAGCAACTGTACCTTAGACAAAGGACTACTGTTTTGAATGTATAAAGAACAGAAAAAAGTCAGACCCCCCAAATTCATACCCAGTTCATAAATGGGCAACTGAAATGTCCAGACATTTCTCAAAGTAATAAAAGCAGCAAATGAATATATGAAAAAATGTTCAACATCCACTGGTCATTTGAGAGGTGCAGATGCAAACAACACTGAGATTCCCACTCACCCCAGAAAGAATGATTGCTATTAAGAAATCATCAAATAACAAATGCTGGCTGGGGTGTGGGGAGAAAGGAATCCTTCTCCATTGTTAATTGGAGTGCAGACTGGTGCAATCACTGTGGAAATCAGTATGGAGATACCTCAAAGAACTAGGCTTGGGCCGGGGATTTAGCTCAGTGCTTCTGCTGCCTGCCTCGCAAGCACAAGGACCTGAGTTCAATCCCCAGTACCAAAAAAAAGAACTAACCTTAGAGGTCCCACTTGACCCAGCTATCCCCCTGTTGGGTATCTTCCCAAAAGAATTAAAAGTATCATACCACAGTGATATATGTGCACCCATGTTCATAGTGGCACAGCTTGTAATATTGAAAGCTTAGAAACAACCCAAGTTCCCATTAACTGTAAACTGGAGAAAAAAGATGTGATTTCTTTGTACAATGGAGTACTATTCAGCCATAAAGATTAACAAACTAGAGACATTTATAACTAAATGGATGCATATTGAGCCCATCCCCTTACATGAAATAAATAGGACACATATATGTAAATACTGAATAGTTTCTCTAGTGTGAGAAACTGATAGTGTAATTAAAGACACACACAGATGAAATTGTCTAATAACATATTTCTGGGATTGTGTTTCCATCACGTGTCATATGACTGTATCAAAATTTAACTTAGCGAGAAGCTTGGTGGTGTCTGCTAACTAACTGGAGTTTTTCCAGACTGCTATTTGTTCAGTGTTGATTTTGGGGATCTTTCTGAAACAAATCACATCCTTTGGTGTCTTGTTGGTGCTTGAGATGCTTTTTTAAGTTATATGGAAAAATGTTTAAGTGCTTTTCACTTTTGTTTTATTTGAATTCTACTTTATTTGAATATTATTGTAGTTTTTCCCCTTGGATTGTTCTTTGAAGTTTTAATTTTCATATGTGTTTGTGTTTGATAATAAAATTATTTTAAAAATTTTAAAAAGGAATGAGAAACTAGAGACATTTGCAGCCAAATGGATGCATTTTGTGGCCATACTCTTAAGTGCAATAAGTAGGACACATATGTGTAAGTACCTAATAGTTTGTCTGGTGTAAGGTACTGAAAGTGTAAATAAGGATTAAAACAATTAAAAAAAAATTTATAATTTGAAATAGGAATAAAAGGTCCAGTGGGGGAGGGGAAGTGGTAGGGGAAGTAGAAAGGAAAGAAGGGAAAGGAAATATTATGAGAAAAAGAAAAAAATGGAAATAAAACTTTTGTAAATAGGGAAGGGTGGAGGGCGTGAAGGGAGAACAGGGAATGGGGAAAAAATAAGAACCAGGATACATCATATACAGGTACAAGTATCCAATGATAAATATAAATGTATTGTGTAGCTAAAATGTACCAATAAAGGATTTAAGCAAAAAAAGAGTTGTTTTGGTACCAAATCAAATCACAGCACAAAGTGTTTCATGGAACCATGATATTTATCATTGCTACTTTTCTGGTGTATTAAATGTATTCATGCTTTTTGATTGTACAGCTCTTCTGACATATTTTTTATGGTAATAACCTTCTTTGATTCAGATATTCACCTATGTCTTATGCTCCAGCTACTCAGGATAACAGGTACATTTAAGGGCTGATATATATTCTTTAGATGGCATCCTATTAAAAGAAAACAATTTAGAAAAAAAAGATAATAACTTAGGTAATAGTTGTTTGTGTTTTGGAGTGGGATGCATGCATTTAACAGTGGCTGTTTTACACTAAGATGGGCCTTTAAATGTGTTACAAAGATAATGTTATCATCATTGTCATGCTAAAATACTATGTGTGGATTTTGATTTACAGCATTTTTCCTGTTAACATTCTACAGCGATTCAACTACTAGAACATCTATGATTGATAAAAATAACAGTCCTGTAACTACATTTTTTACTTCAAAGTGCTTGATGTCTAGGTAAAATTATAATAGTTAAGTTCATTGCTCCCACTGCAATGTTAATGGTATTGTTCTGGTCTACTGGGTGTACAACAACTAAAGTTTAGAGACCAGAAATAGAAAGGTAACTAGGCTGAGAAGATGGCCAATATTTTGGTCCTGGCCCTTCAAGGTCAACAAAAGTCCCAGAACTTGAGAGAACCTTTTCTACAAGACACTACAGCTTTGGTAAGTCACCCAACCTCCTGAGCAGGGAGATTTCTGGGCAACAAAAAGATAAGAATCAATAATGCCATGTGCCAGAGGGGAGTTATCCAGAGGGAAAAATCTCCCATGTTTTTGCAGAAAGTAACATAGTCAAGCAAGGCTGTGACCCATCCTGTCAGCTGACATTGACAGGAGCTGAGAAGCTCTATAAAGAGTTACAAAGTAATGGCTGAGGAGATTTAAGTGACCTTGATAGACAGAAATAGGTTATTTTTAATTAATATAAGTGTCACCTTAACTTGAATAGCCAGTAGAAAATATCAGTAAAAGATATATAAAGTCAAAACCATAGTAATAAAGCTAGATATAACAGAGGCTCCAATTGCTGACTCCTGACAGTTTCCAGATACACCAGTGGCTAACCACTGTTACAGGTCACTAGATAAAACTATGATAAAATTTACAAGAGCCCAACAAATGTTTTCAAAATTTTTAGCGAAAATTGTTTCTTAAAATTACTACATTTTTAATCTTTTTACAGCTAAAGTTAGAAAAATATTATGATTAAATATCAGATTTATAGACAATCTCTATTACTGGAGGGGACTATGAGTCAACAGGTTATAATTGCTATTTTATTTAATGAAAAACTGACTCTAAACATGGCTCTTCCCCAGTCTGCCTTTTTATTTTAATGCTTCTACTTTGATTATACATACTCTAATTTCTTAAAAAATGCTATTTACTCTTGGCTATAGGCTGCCAAATTCCAAGTAGTCACACTGATTATCAACAAAAAATGTGTCTTTTAACAAAAATCCACCAGATTGATTTAGAGAGTTTATAATTGCTAAATTACAATGTGATTTTTATTTAAGGTCTATAAAATCAGCTCCACAGAAGGGGCTCCTAACTGTGGGCTTCCCCACTTCTCAGCTCAGAGCAGTTAAATTGAAACTAAGTCCTTTCTCCTCTAATCACAGTTGGGGATAGCTCTTTAAAAAGAAAAATACTATAGACAGCTAAGTCACTTAGACACATTATGAGTCCTTATAACCCACAGGGATAAATCATTATTGGGAGTAATTTCTTTTCCATAAAAACACAATTACATAAACAAAAAAGGGGGAGTACAACTACCTCTAAAAGCTCAATTAGATTTTGTTACCTTCCCTTGTTACTTTCATTTTAAACTTTTAAAATGCAATTATGGAAAACAAATATACTCTATCACAACTCCATTGATACAAAGGTAAAACTACAGACATATCCTAGACACAAGTGTTGTCAAAGGATGCCCTAACTAAAAGTAAAAAGGCTCAATGCAATTAATATAGTGGCCAGAGTATGCTTCTGTGGCAACAAAGAACAAAATCAGTCCTGCAGAGATCATCAGACTGATCTCATCTGCCATTGAGACCCAGCAACCAATGAAATACCCAGGTATTTCATGCCGGTGAGGAGCCACAACCAGATGATTGTAGATGCCATGAAACCTTGCCTCACTCTGTGGTAGCTGCTGATGTTTCCAAAAAAGAAAGGAGGAGATGTAGCAGACACCTCTGCCTAGTATTAGCAGGGTATAAGTGATGCAATCTTCTTGCCTCTATAATTGGGCTGTATTATATTAGGTGTCTGACCAAAGCATTACATAACTCAAATGGGAATGTCAGATTGTAAAAGTCGGGTGAGTAGACCCCCTCTGCTATTGGCTACTACCAAGACTTAAATCCTACTCCATGAAGTAGCAGAGCCCTGCTAAGTTAACTTCCAGCTAAGGTCAGATCAACTCCAACTAAATTCTTTCTGAATTACTAACTTTTTACCTTCAGCAAGATATGCTAGTGCTTCCCTTTCACAGTCCTTCCTGTGATATCTGCTATCACCAGGTGTCCTGAAGTTGCCCTGCCTCCCTCCTTCACATGCTTGTTATGAATAAACACTGGATGTCTTTGGTGCCTTTTGTTTTTGCTGCCCAGAGCAGCTTAGATTAGCCCAAGACCCAGCTCTGCTCTCAACTCTGTGTCTGTGTCTTTTGTTCTCTTTCTCTCCCTCTCACTTGCATGGTACTGTCTTATAAGAAATCACAGACCCACTGCAGAGTTCTTCAATAATATTCTCTATAATAAAATTACAACTTTTTAAGCATGAGTTCTCTTTTAAGGACTCAGGTAGTTTTATCTTGAAGAGGAGTTTAAGGTCCTCTAGTGGCTCTCAGATGAAAGGTTTAGTTTTCTTCATCTTTGGGTAGTTGTGACATCCAGGATTTGATTTGAGAATAATATACCTAGACCTCTATTTTCAATAACTTGATGTTTGGGGTGATATAGAAGATGACTGTGTGTGATCTGTTATAGATTGTTTTTCAAGCTGATAGTTCTGATCCCCTCTCCCAGGTAGCTGAGATCGTGGTATGGCTGTTGCCAGTCACCTGAGCCTAGATAACAATACCTACTCTGCTAGGACATGATACACCTGCCCCAACTGCTAGGTTACAGTGCAACCACAGCAGAACAGACATATACTCAGACATTCTTACTCCCTAAATCACATACCTCCCTTTGCCTACCACACATAACCCCATCCCAGTAATACCCTTAACACTATCCAATTTAATAAACTGAAGTCCTGGAGTACTCCAGGAGGTCCTGCCTGGAATCTCAAATGTAGTGTTTCTTGGTGAGATCATCATCGTTTGTTGAACCTCTGGTTGTTAAATTGAGGAGATGGCAATCTAGAGCCCTCCCACCTTGTAGCCTCCCAATCTCAACTTCTTTGGGCCATAAGAACCATTGACCTCATTGCCTCCAGCCCAACAATGACTTCTTCACAACATCTCTCTCTAAATTCTGCCACTCCATACTTTGTATTAAGTCATCCTGGGGAGCTGTCAAGGATTTCTGTCTCTGTGCTCATCCATCCAAGTCCAAATGAGGCCTGAATCCCAACTTTGGCCCCCACACAATAGACTTACCAGGGTATGGGTTGCTCCATTTTTCCTTCCTCCACGAGTTGGTGTTCATCTAGGGGACACTCACTTTGATCCTGATTGCCCTTCTTCTCATTGGGCAATATTGACTCTGCCCTATCATGAGAACCGCTTGTGTTCCTCTTAAAGGCAAACAAACCTCTAGTGTGCTTCCTCAATAAATAGTCTCAAATTGGTCTCCAATTTACTCTTAAGCCAAAACACCTTAATCTTTCCTATAATGTAGCTAGATAAGCACACTTTTGGGCTAAAACACGGTTCACTTGATTTTCTGATCTTCTGACCTTCACTGCTTTCTCCAGAGGTCACACAAATGGGAAGAGGGCTCCTATGTTCAGGCTTTTTTTTGCCTTCTATTTTCACTCCCCTCTCTATTCATTCTGCTCTCTCTTACATCAGATAATGCCTTGTGCCTGTTCTATACCAGGCTTCAGCCCCAGATTCTTCCTCTCACAAACACTTTGAACGCACAAAACACTCTCCTTCTGCACACATCATCACTTCTCTTGCTACCTGTGACTCAGTCTTCCTTCTGCCAGATCAGCTTTGATGAGCCCACCAATCTCTCAATCCCTTTTGTGAAAAGTTGTTGCCACTACTACCCCTACCTACATCCACATCCTGTTTTTCCTCTTTGATCTCTGCCAACTGAAATCTCACTTCACTTTCTTCTTGTCTAACTCCTCATATTACATTAAGTAATTCATTAATCTCACTTGCTACTTTGACTGCAACTGAAAAATATTTATATCATTCTCATTATCACTCAGCTGTACAATGAGGGAGAAGGGTTTTGGATGATTACAGTCCATACAGCCAATGAGGCCCACAGCCAAAGTAATCACAAAGATCCTAACACAGTTGCTATTTGTGGACAAGACCCTAGATGGGGCCAGGAGCCCTGTTACAGTGGTTGGGAAAAATGACAAGACTTTGTCCAATATGTTCTCATTGATCTACATAAGGCCTTCATTAAGTCCATAAACTTTGATAAACTTATTTCCCAAGAATTCCCTGACATCAAGACACAGCTCAAAATTTTTTTTATTTTTTATTTTTTTGTTTAAAGCTGTCTCATTTATTATTTAGGCTATTTAGGCAGCATACTTATATTGAAAATGGAAGTGAATTTTTCAATTGCTTTTAAAAAAGGAAATATTAATTAATGAATTTACTGTTATACTCAAAATCATCTACATTTAAGGTGAGAATCTTTGCCAATAGAAAGGCGCTGCTCCAAATTGTGAATGGTATTATGAAGAACTGCAATCTCTTTGTTTTTTTCTTCTTGAAGATGTTGAAGCTTCCTTCTGTAGATACTCTGTGGGGAAATAGTAGCATCTGGATATGGTTTTACTTAGCCTGAACTCTTGATAGTTTGGCATCAAACTCCAGCTGTAGTTTGATTATTTCATTTTGATTTTCTTTTTCTTGAGTTATTAACTTTGCATTTAACTCTGAGATTTCCATCTCCTTTTTCTTTATTAGATCTTTGTGATTGTCTTCATTTAATTCAACTTTTTTCTGCATATCTTGATAAAGTTTGCTTATTTCTATCTTATGTTCTTCCTCTTTGATTTTCATTTCATGTACAATTTTGGCAATATTATTCTAATAGTCCTGTTTGTGAGATTTCAGCTTTTCCCTTGTCATATCAGCATTTCTTTTTAGTTGTTCATTTTTACCTCTCAAATTGTGTTGATATTCAGTGGTCTGTTGTAGCCCTTTTATCATATCATGAAGAGCAGCTCATTCTTTTTAAATTGAGGCTTTCTTTGTTTGCACTACTTTTAATAAAGAGGTACTCTTTTCCAACTGAATTTTCAGTATGTTATCCTTTCCACTGGTTTCTATCATTTTCTTTTTCATTTGTGAAAAATCCTTTATAAGTTTGTCAATATTCACACTGCTAATCTTTTTTGTACATCCTTTGCTACTTTGATCCACGCTTGAATTGCTGTTGTTCCTGGTTCCTCAAAGTCTCCCCTGCCTCAATTGGCCACAGCTCAAAAATTTGAGATGTGTCCTCAAACTCTTATGTCCTATGAACTCATACCCACTGCCTTCAGAGTCTAACAAAATGAAGAACTGAATGGAGAGGCCTCCAGAGGGGCATCTAATAAATCTGCACTCTGCCTTCTCACAACCACATGCCAGCCAATTACACCAACAAAAGTCTAAGCCCTTTGAACCTTGCTTTTAATGTGGCAAAATGAGGCACTGGGAAAAAGAATGCCCAAATCCACAGCCCTGCACAAAACCCTGACCCTTATGTAGTTTATAGGGCCACTAGAAGCAAGACTGTCCCCATTCCTACATGAAGGTTGGCCCATTCACTTCATGAACTGCCCTGCCAATCTAATGGGACCAGTTTTTCTAGCCAAAGACTGACAGGGCCTGTGGCCCTTGTACACTAGCCAATCACCACTCTAGTGCTCTGGGTAATAGTATTGGGCAAGGATAAATCTATCTCATTTCTCCTTACACTGGCCCATGTGTTGCTCTTTGATAAGATTCCTAGGACTTACAGTTAAATCCTCACTAGCAGTGGGAGTTGATAGCCAGCCTTTTCAGCTCTACATGACAGCACCTTTAAATTGCTCTCTCTTTCACTCCTTGATTTCTGAGTGTCTCTTCCCCCTGGAACAGGACATACATCTCAAGCTCTGGACAACAGTCCTCTTCCAAAATCGTGTTTTCATCTCTGCACATCCTACTTTTCTCCCTATTCCTTCCTCAGATTCCTCACTTCCAAATCAATTTTCAAGATATGTTTGGCTTCACATTTACAAAACTCACTTTGGGCTGTGACACTCAATTGTCCATTTCCTTATATCCAGTGATGTTCTTACCCTCTTTGACTCTCTTTACAAACCCCCAATATGTGCTCAGAGGTCTGACCCCAGACACAAAATTGAGACCCAATCCCTTCCCCAAAAATGCCACCTCACAAAAAGTTTACAGCCCTAACCAAAACACTTATCCTGTCTCCCTCTTGACTTTCTCACTCACCAAACCCCAAGAGACCCAAATAACCTCACTGTACTCCTTCCCTTGTTCTCAGATATGAACTAGTGAACTGCACTTTATATGAACAAACTTATTTCCCCTGTTCCTCCTTCATATCCTTTTGAGCTACTATTGACTCACCCCTCAACCATGGGCCCATTCCCCCCACTTATTCCCTAGAAGACTCAGTCCCTTCAGACCATGTGAATCTTCCTACAAGCACATGGTGACATTCTCCTTCACCAGGCTTGACACTCACTATTACCTTAAATTTCAACCCTGGCAAACAGGTCCTACTGACAAACCTTTAAAAGGCCACCCACTGACCAACATAGGAGAGAGCTGACACCATTCTCCTTAAGATTGCTATTCCCATTACCCTTCATCTCTTGCCCTTCTCATTATTACCTTAAAAGCCAAGACTGTTCTGTGTCTCCTCCCAGCAAACTTCTCCCAAATATCTACTTGTCATTCTCATGACTCTTTCTCTCTCTGAATTCACTCCTTTAATTCTGTACTTTATACAAGAATTAATATCATTTTCCTCAACTTTAACTGTGCTCCCAGAAATAATCACCTATGGCTCTAAGGCACCTTTAACAAGTGCACACCAACTCAGATCAGCTTCTTCACCTTCTGTGTCTGCTTTCTGCTAATCCAGCCATTGTGTGACCAATGACAAACCATGATTATCTCAGGCTGTTCAGTTAATTCCTCTTCTGGTAGGAATCAGAATAGCCACCAATTTGGTTGATACTGGGTCAGCCAAACCAAATGTCTCCATTCAACATTTCTCAGCAATCTTTCCAAATTAATTATATTCAAAACAAAGTGGGCCTTGCAGGTTGAGCCACAGCAGTCCACCTTGTGGCTGCCCATGCTGAAAACCTCAGTTCCCAACTGAAACCAAATAAAAGTTACTACTCTGGTTCACAAAGACAAAATTCCTTCCTATTGTGCAGAATTGGACCACCACCAAATTTACTAGACCGCCTTCCACCTTGGATGACAAGACTTCCAATCACCTTCACTGATTTTCACAGTTGTTGAGCTCACTAACATGCAAGATTAAATCAATTCTCTGGCTGCTGTTGTGCTCCAAACCTGGCAAGGCTTGAACATGCTTTCCAGAGAAAGGTTGTCTCTGTACCTTTCTCCAGGAGACCTGCTGTTTCTTCACCCACAAGTCCATACTTGTATGAGATGGATCAGAAGTCTGGATGCTAAAGCCATCATACAAGACAAGTTGTCATGCTGGTCCCTTCCAGATTAACTAACCAACTCCTGGTTCCCTTGACTGACACCTTTTATTTGGCTCACTTTTTATATTTCTCCCAATTCTTTTTACCCCTTGTGTCTCTCAGACTCTGGAAAGTCTGAAGTCTCAGGTTCTTCCAAACATCAATATTTCTGTTCACTTCTGAAGTGGCCACCACCCTGTTTCTCAGCAGTTGCCCCTACAATAATATTGCTCCCATGGAGCTTGAAGGAACTCAGTGAGAACTTATTGCCGCCATACCTGAAGCCTGACCTTGTTTTTCTTTACTATCCTCAAAACCATGAAAATAATGGCTCTGATCTCCATCTTTGTCCCCCTCCAGCCAATCTCACACTGTCTCATTACCTCACCACATGTAACCCAGTCCACTAACCCCACTAACTGTATCAATAAAAATCCCAGCTTAATAAACTAGACTCATTATCACCTATCACTCCATATTCAGGCTTGCTGTATTCTTTTATGGAGTCACCACACTTTACTGAACAAAAGTGATCATTATTCCTCATCTCCTAGAGTTATGTTTCACAAATATAAAGTTTATTTATTTATTATAAATATAAATAGTTTATTTAGTTAGCTTAAGAAAATTTCCCCTAAGTAGGGAAAGGACCTAGAGTAGAGTTGGGTGACCAGTCATATTGATAGGAATTAAAGTAATAACAATGTGCTAGGACTTTTGACCAAGATTTAACTTCCTCAGAAAATATGGAATACGGCATACTTCCTGCAAAACAGATTTGCAACCACTCCCAACTAAGCTCCTGAGTTTTGAAGAACTTAAAGTGCAAGATAATTAGTTTTTATTTAAAATTACAGTTTTTTTAAAAATGCTATAATGTTGAGTAACAGGATAAGAGAATCTCTGTTTTTTATATCATTTTAAATTAACAGGCATACTTGTCCTGATTGGCCTCAAACTATCAAGGAAGGTCATGCTATACTTACCATAAAAAGTTCTGTACAAAGGCACCATACAAAAATTCTACTTTTAGGATCCCCTCAATCTTTCTTCATTTCCAATTGAAAATCTCCTAAATTTGCTTTATGATTCAGTACTTCATTTTTTGATGTGGTGAGACCACTAGCTCAGTTTGTACACAATTAAGTGTTTTCGTTGGAGTTTCAGGCATGCATGATCAGTAAAAAGATGACAGATAGTGGATGTTTTTAGGATTTATGGGTCAAAGGAGTCCCAGATTTTGAGGATGCATTCCAAAAAGATGATGGATGCTGAGACTGAGAGTTTTCTGAAAATTGTGAAAGATATAGAAAGCATTTCTTACTTTCCCTATAGAAGCATTACCCAGTCAAAGATCCCTTGGCCTTTGTGAGGACTGAGTTTCTTTTTTCTTTTTTTTTTAGTTTGTATATACTTTATTTTTTTGTATATCCTTTTATTGGTACATTTTAGTTGTACAACATAATGACATTCTTCATTGGAGATATGCACCTTTACATATTCTCTTGGTTCTTATTTTTCCCCCTTCCCCTACCTTCCCTTCAACACCTCCATCCCTCCCTATTTACAAAGACTATGTTTCCATTTTTTCATTTTCTCTTATTAATTCCATTCCCCTTTTTGGGGGGAAGGGAACTGAGTTTCTAATGACTAAAAATTAGGATCAAGAAGAAATGAGGCTATCAAATTATATGTTCTGAACCTTGGGCCCTTCACCATTTTGTGACCCGTCATTTACTGGGTATTTTCTTGTACTGTAGTCTCCTTCTAGAGGTGGTTTCTAGCTTATTTTGTCCTTATAAGGGAATTGGGCAAGACAAGTGCAAACATTTGTAGAGTTTTGCATTTATTAAAGGTAGTAGAAGAAACAGGCTCTGCAGAGCATTTGGGTGAAGAAAAAGTAGGAAAAGAAGCATGCTCTATAACATGAGTATGGCCCATTGTGATAGGAAACAATAGCCAAGAGCTCAATTTACTGTACTTTCCTATTTTCCACTCTGCAGCCTGTTAAAAACTTGAATGAGTTCTCATGATTTTGGCAACCATTCTGTGCAAGTGTTCTGAGGTTCTGAAATTAACAATTCTCCTTCCATTCCACAGCCAGGTTTGGCAAATCCTAATCTTCTGCTTCAATTTGGTTGTAATCAGAAGTTAGACTGCCTTTACCCCCTCAAAAATTGAAACACCTTTCTAAGTTAAAATGAGAAAAAGCTGCTAGACTCTCCATTTCTTTTTTTTTATTAGTACATATTTGCAATACATAATGATTAGATTTATCATACAGAGTTGATACAAACACATAATAGATCTTAATTCTTTTCTCCTCCTCTCTTTCTCCTTCTCTTTCTTCTTTTACTTCTTTCATCATCTACATTTCCCCTCCCTCCATGTTGTTCCAAATCTTGATATCCTTCTCAAAAATTTTATATTCACTATTTTTTCACTTCAATACTTTTTCATCCTCTTTTCCTCCCTTCCTTTTGTCTTCAATCCATGTCTTTTCACTTATCCATTGGAAAAAAGTTCTCCTTAATACCTATGTGTTCTCTCTCTCCCCATATAATTGAACCCATACACTAAGCTTCTGTGTCTCACTTATTTCACTTAGCATTTTGGTCTCAAATTGCATCCATTCATCTATTAATTCCTCAAGTTTATCTTTCTTTATGACAGACTAGTACTCCATTATGTGATAAAAACCACATTCTCTCTATCCCTTCATCTGCTAATGGGCATTGAGGCCATTTCCAAGATTTAGATATTAAAACTGTCCTACTGCAAACATTAGTATGCATGTAGTCCTGTAATATGTTAACTTTAAATTTCAGAACGATACCTAGGAAGGGAAAGGCTGGGTCAAATTGAGGAATCTCCACACTGATTTCTATTGTTGTTGCACTATTTTACATTCTTTTTTTTAAACTGTATACCCTTTTATTGGTACATTTTAGGTATATAATATAACGAAATTCATCATTGGAATTTTGGACCTTTACATACTCTCTTGGTTCTTATTTTCCCACT
The DNA here is from genome assembly GCF_000247695.1 of Heterocephalus glaber. Next base: position 24,785 of record NW_004624761.1, on the reverse strand, counting down.
ACCCCTTCCCTCCCTTCAACTCCTTAATCACTCCCTATTTACAGAGACTTTGTTTCCTTTTTTCATTTTCTCATATTAATTCCATTCCCTTTTTTCCTTTCCCCTACCCCTTCCCCTTTGCCCCTTTTCTTCCTATTTCACATTATCTATTACAACTTTTAGTCTTTATTTACACTTTCTGTTTCTCACACTAGAGAAACTATTTGGTATTTACATATGTGTATTCTTTTTATTTCACTTTAAAATATTGCCTCAATGTGTATCCATTTAGCTATAAATGTCAGTAATTTCTCATTTTTTTATGGGTGAGCAGTACTCCATTATAGAAAAATATTTTTTTTATCAAGTCTTCAGTTGATGGGCATTTGGGCTATTTACAATTTTTAGCTATTACAAACTGTGTTGCTATGAACATGCATGCATATATATCACTGTGGTATGATTCTTTCAGTTCTTTGGGGAAGATAACCATCAGGGGAATAGCTAGGTCAAATGGGACTTCTGGTCCTAGTTCTTTCAGGTATCTCCATACTGATTTCCACAGTGATTTCAACAGTCTACACTCCCACCAGCAGTGTTGCAGTGTTCCTCTTTCCCCACAGCCCTGCCAACATTTGTTACTCATTGGTTTTTTGATAGCAGCCATTCTTTCTGGGGTGAGGTGCAATCTCAGCATTGTTTTCATTTGCATATCTCAAATGATCAGTGATGTTGAACATATTTTCATATGTTTATTTGCCATTTCTACTTCTTTGTGTGAGAAATGTCTGTTCATTTCAGATGCCCATTTTTAGGTATTTTTTTTTTAAGTTCTTGATAGAGTCGAGAAAGTAGACCTTTGTCTCAGTGATTGATAATTTTTTCCCACATTGCTGGTTGTCTCTTCACACTGCTGGTGGTTTCTCTTGCTGTGCAGAAGCTTTTTATTAAGAAGAGATGTCACTTTTTGATTGTTTGAAGTAGCTCACGGGCAACTGAGATTTTCTTCATAAAATCTCTTCCAACCCCAATGTCTTCAAGAGTTCTACCTAACCTCTGTTCCAGTTGGTTCAGTGTTTCTGCTTTAATTTTTAGATATTTAATCCATTTCAATTTTAGTTTAGTCCATAGTGAAGGATATAGCTCTACTTTTCATCTTTGGCAGGTTGAAACCCAATTACTCCAGCCACATTTATTAAAGAGGCTATCTTTCCTCCAGTGAGGGTGTTTGCCTCCATTGTCAAAGATGTGGAGGCTGAGTATGTCCAGAGTTGTTTTTGCATTTTCTAATCTATTCCACTGGTGCTCAGGTCTGCTTCTTTGGCAGTGCCATGATATTTTTATCACAGTAGCTTTGTAGCATAGTTTCAAGTTGGGGGTTGTAATACCCACTGCCATGTCTCTGTTACCTAGAATTGCTTTTGCT
>NW_004624760.1:23383902-23411496 GCF_000247695.1 Heterocephalus glaber | reverse complement strand
TAAAGGTACAATTCCCAATGAGAAATGTAATTGTGTTGTATACCTACAATGTACCAATAAAACAATTTAATACATTTAAAAAAAAAAGTCAATTTCTTCAAAATAAATTCAAAATCACTGAAATACCAATAAAAATCCAAAAATGATTTCAACAAATGGTATTATAACAACTGACTCGTCATTTAGACATAAATACTTCACTCCTTATTCCAACACAAAAACTAAATGATTGAAAAATTTAAATGAAAATAATTTAACTATAAAATACAGAATAAAACACGAATAAATATTTTAGGGGAGAACATTTTTCTAGGCATGAGATCAAACCAAAAAGCCATGATTACCAATATTTTTAATTTTATACCATAAAAATTTTAAACTTTGATTGGACAGTGGAGAAAGAAAAGCAGACTCAAATATTTGCAATACTGCCATACAAGAAATTTTTACAAATCAATAAAACAGATGAAAAGTCCAAAAGCAGAGTGGGGCTGACATGATGGCAATTTCACATTCTTTCTTCCTTCCCAGTTAATCAGGAAGAGAGTAAGATTGCCTCAGTTGCTCCCAGAATCAAACAGTGAGTGAATCATGCAGGCTGAAGTAATCGTAGGAGCAAGGGACAGAGACAGAGCTCAGAAGGAAGGAAAGAGGCATATTTTCCAAGCATTGGGACACATGGAATCAACTACCTGGCCACTTGGTGCCCCATCATCATTTCACCCTCCTTCAATCTTTTGGCTGCCAGTCTAGAAAAAAAGAAAAAAATTGATTCTTAGTGCAAAGAGCATCTGGGGAAAACATTTTTTAATTTCCAGAGAAACAGAAAACCACTGGATGCTATGCTATGTACAGAAACAAAACCCATAGGGGCAGCATATACAGTATTAGAAGTACTTCAGTTCTGTGATTTCCAAAGATGCACCCTAGTAGTATTTTTATCAGTGAAATTAAGATTCTTACTACCATGTTCAAGTAGAGATGAGTTTCAATAAGTGACTTTAAAAATATGCACCTGGTTTTGTTACACAAAATATAAGCCACACATAAAGGGATGCTAATTAACATTTTTAAACTGTGCTTTTCATTTGAGAGTGGAATATTTATCAACCAACTATGAAAAAATATGTAAAAGATTGATAGCTATTGGTATATTATTTACTTTGGCAAAGAATTACTGAGGCATTCATAGCCTAGAAAGACATTTTGTGCCCTTCCCTCCCTGGATTGTTTACTGTGTATATAAGTTTGAGTCAACCACTGATTACCTAGATTAAAAAAATACAGGTCAGTGGAAGGCAAGAATAGCTGTTTTTAGTTCTAGCAAATAATTTGCTCAAATAATTTTCCAGTAATGAAATGGACAAGTTAGAGGCCAGCTTCTTCTTTTCCTTTTTTTCTGGAAACAATTCTGGTGAGCAATAAAAAGCAAACTATGCACAGCAGATTAGAGATTCTTCTAAAGTAGATGAACCAGGGTAATCCCCTGCTAAGCTTCTCAGACCTTTGCGTGTAGAAACTGAGCATCTATGAATCCCATCACTGATACAAACCAGGAAAAATGAGAAAATTATACCTCATCATAAAAAGATGAGCTACAATGCTCACTGGTCATTGCAGATGGTCTGAAATAAATAAAATTCTACACTGGTATAAATAAAAATCTTTAAAAAAGACAAGCTAAGGCATTTCACTATAGTATCCAACACATAACATAAGAAGTTTTAGGAGGAAAAATAATACCTCATATAAGGATCCACGGAGAGAAACAAAGCTTCAAGCAGGACCTCTAGAAAAGAAAGCAATCCATAGGCATTTAAAAACTCAAGCCTGATGGTTTTGTTGTTGTTTTGGCCTTATAAATAAACATAATATCTTTCTACTTTGGGCTTTTCCTCTTATCTATGTTTGTGCTATTATTTTTATTTTTGCACAGATGGAGATGGAACCCAGGGCCTTGTGCATGCTGGGCAGGTACTCTACAATTGAACTATGCCCCCAGCCCACCATCTGTGCTTTCTATTGAAGAGATAAGAAGGGCTGTCACATTTGGCCCAGCCCATTTAATAATCATGATGATGATGATGATGATGATAATGATGATGATGATGATGATGATATTTACTCAGTATTCCATGCTTTATATGGATTACTTAAATTGATGTTCTTAACTAGTATTTCCATTTTATTTAAGCTTAGGTTAAGTATTCTGCAAAGTCTGCAAGCCCTATGTTACAGTGCTCACACTGGATTTCATTACCAGCCTCAGTTAGTATGAAGAATAGGCATTTTACTGGAGTAACCTTCATGCACACATTTTCTGGAATTTTGCATCTGAGTAGTGGCCATCTCAATTTAAATGACATTGGTAACCTTACCGTGCTACTTGATTCCATCCCTTTCTCTCAAAAGCTTACCTACCTGTAAGACTCCTCACAGATACCTCCTAGAATCTGAGCTCTGCACATGGGCGGCACTTACCCCCACTGTACTGGGTGGCGCTTACCCCACTAGTATGATTGGGCTTAGGAGGACAGAGGGGACATCCTCCCAAGGTCTGGTCAAAGCCTTAAAGAGTGATCCATCCAAGCAGGAATTTCAGTTGTCAAAGAAAACAAAGGGAACTTCTAGGAAGACATCGAACCTTCATGCAGAGGACCCTGAAAAGTTCTCTGCGGAAGATTGCAAAATGGATACAAATACCTCCCACAACTGTGTGCTGGCTGTTGGCTACACCTTCCATCAATAAATCTATTTCTAGGGGCTGAGAGTGTAGTGCTATGATACAGCACTTGCTGAGCATGCATAAGGCACTGGGTTCAATCTCCAGCCTCTCACCAAAATGAAAGAAGGAAATGTGGTTTCCCATCCCTGGAATCTGGGCTTGGTAATGTTACTTGCTTTCACCAATAGAACATTAGCAAACATGATACAAGTAGAAACTTGAAAAGCCTTGTACTTTGGAGTCTCCAACTCTGCTTGCTGCAGATCCACAAGACCATTATGAGAACAAAGCTCAAACCAGCCTCCCAGGAAGCCTCAGAGAGAACTGAGGCCTGTACTGCAGCAGAAAATCTGCTAACCACCAGACACGAGAGTGAGGCCTGTCCTAAAATAACTATCTGGCCCAGATGAAGAATCATTCACCTTACCAAAGCTCAAAATGCCAACCCTCAGGATTATAAACTCATAAATAATTGCTATTTGAAGTCACTGAACTTTGGAGTAGCCTGTTATGCTGCAAAGGGTAACCAATAGTCTTTTCCAACTCTGCAATCTTATGAGTCCAATTTACCTCCATTTTTTAAGGGTGGGAGCTCAGCAGTCTTCAGCTCAAAGTCACTCTGAGTAGGATGGCCTTGAAAGTGCTTCTTCAGGGTCCAGCTCTTAGCACGAACCATCGTGACGCTCCTAGAACACAATAAACATGTAGCCAGCTGCCCTGAAGTCACTAGGTTGCACTGAGGTCAGATAACATGACCATAATGCTTTTCATACCCTTAACTAGTACCAACCACATCCATTTAGGGTTGAATGTTTTGGTGCTGAGCTAAGCACTTCATGAAGATGATCCTATTTTATTCCCATAACTTCTCTATAAGATGGGCATTGTTGTCATTGACAGAGTAGAGATGAGCAAATTTCCACAGCAAAGTACCATGTAAATTGACACAGAAATTCTTCCCACGCACCACTTAGCCTACAGTTTCTCTAGGGCACTGACAGCTACAGGGTGTGAAAATGCTTTCAATTTGTCATCGCTCGTAAAAAGTCCTCAAGAAAAGCATCATAGAAATCCTGCTCCTCTCCTATGCTTAAGAGACATCCCTCCTAACGCAGTTTCAGGAACGACCGAAGGCCACTGGGTGGCGCTACTGCTTCATTCCGCTTTCCACAGAGAATTTTCTTCGGTTTTGGCGCCAAGGAGAAAATCAAGGATTTGTTGAAACCTTTCTCCACGTAAGGATAATTAAAAATTGTAAAAGGCGCTGAACTTTTGGTTTAATTTTGTTTGTTGTTGTTTTTTGGGGTTTTTTTTGTTTTTTGGTTTTTGGGGGGTTTTTTGGTACTGGGGATCAAACTCGGGACCTTTCGCTTTCCAGGACAGGGGCAGAACTCCTGAGCTAAATCCCTGGCGATGCTGAACTTTTGATATGGAACTACCAGGCAGGAAACCACGCCCTCCAACCATGAATACTACAGAGGAGCCCACAGAGCTGGCGATTTTACTCGGTCCAGTACCTGGGAGCAGGGACACTCTGGCCTGAAAGGAACACCTCCACATTGCACGTGGAGAGTTACTTCCTTCTTCCTTGTCCTTTTCTGTCTTAAAATGCATTTTAAATTGATAGTTCCGTATGTTCAGGGGGTACAATGTGATGTTTTGATATAATGCACGAGGTAGAGTGACTGAATCAAGCTAATAACTTACCTTTGTCCTTATTTAAGTATCAACGTTTATGGTGAAACATTTGAAATTGCAAGTATTTTGGAATATACATCATTACTGGGGACAGAAGTTTTTTTGTTTGTTTTGTGGTACCAGGGATCGGACTCGGGACCTTGCGCTTGGGAGGCAGGTGGTTGAACCACTAAACTAAATCCCAGGCTCCCTTTGTGACCCTTTGAGCAACAATTCTCAGCCCCTGGACAACTCTTCCCAGCCGCAAGTATCCATCATTCTACTCTCTACTTCCAGAGTCCTTTTTTTTTTTTTTTTTTTAAGATTCCGTAGTATTCTTGTCGCTCTCTTTCCAATGCAACTGCCCTTAATTCAACCTGCCACAAGACCAGACGCCCCCTCTGGGTTTTCCGCGGAGGCCTGCGCAGTGCAAGGAGGTCCCGCCGCTCTGAGGAAGGGGGTCTGGGGCTGCGCCCACCGCGCCCATGCCCGGATCCCCACCCCAACTTCCTTTTCCAGCATACTTGCCCGAGTTGTGCAGTCGCGAAATTCCTTGCTCAGCCCCTCCCCGGGTGCAAGGAGCTAAGGGGGTGCATCAGAAAAGCAGCCCTCCCCTGCCCTGCCCTTCCAAATCCGGCCCGGATCTTCAAACAACCAGCAGGGTCGGTACCTCCGGATCTCAAGTTTCGCGCAGCGCAAGGCTCGGAGACTGTTCAGCGCGAGGAGAGCCCCGCTGGCGCGAACGCTCCTCCACCGCGGCGGCATCCAGAAGCTCAGCAGCAAAGGAGAAGACAGGAGGCGGGAAGGAGGAGCGGGAGAAAAGGAAAAGTAGGGCGTCGACTTACGGGAGTCCGCGGGTTCCGCTTGCCAGAGAAACTGCTGTGCTCGACTGCACCGCGGAGCGCTGCGGGCTGAGCCTTTTGGCTGTTGTGAGGGAGGGTGGGGCTTTTCCAGGGCGGAGCTACTGCTGGACTTCAGACTCCCGGGGAGCCTGGAAGGGAAGGAGGTCTGAGGTAGGTGTTTGTGTGTTCTCCTGAGTGTGCGCGCAGTAGGGAAGCCCGCTCTGGAGCCCCGCGTGGGTGACTCGGGGCCTGCGGCTGCAGCGCCCTCTTTGGGAACCCAGTGGAAAGATCCCCCGTGGAAGAACAGCCGTGCCTGCGAAGCGGGGGCTGAAAGAGTCCATGGTCAGGTGGCCCAAGCAGCCGAGTGATCCCCTGGTGCGACCCCCTACCTGCCTGTCAGAAGTCTGCCTGTTGTAAATCTACTCACGAAAAAGATATTTTCCTGATTCTTTCCTGGATGAGCGAGGGTTTTTCCTTCTGCAGGCCCCATGCACCACACCCCTGCGAAATCAAGTGCTTTGTCACCACCTGAGCAGGCAGCTGCCAGATACGGATCTAGGCTGCAGTGGGGCACAAGGGAAAGTAGCTGGTTCCCAGAGTGCTCTGATTGGTGCAGCTTCCTTAACTTGTCTCAGCCCAACTACAAGAATAGAGAACACCAGTGCTTACCCCCAGAGTCAAGATGAATATCACATGCCTAGGCCTGGGGGAGGCCCTGGATTCATCTCGAGCTCCTAGATGGGGATTAAATATCATTTTTAAATTAAAAGCATTCAATATCAAGTCCTTAGATCAGTACAGGCTCATGGTCAATTCTCAATGCATGCTAGAAGTCTTTTAACCTGTCCAGCCGCACTGTCTTCTACTGTAACTGCCCAACCTGAGCCCAGGCTCCCCTCAGTCATGCAATGTAAATAGGGAAACAATGCAAAGATGTTTAAACGACTTTGAAACTCCCCCTTACTCCCCTCTGTTACCCTCTCTCCAATGAGTGCAAATTACTTACTGCCCTGGGTCACCTAAATCAATCATGTATCCTTGGGTGTAGGATTCCTCTTTTCTCCCTGCCAGGCTTTCAATCAACAAGGTGTTAAAGTTTTCTACAGGAGACAATGTGAAGTAGTAATTGGATGGTAGTTGCACAGGTTTGTCAGTTTCCCACCAAAAATTATTTGTAAATGGCAAAAGCTTTTCAACAAAGGAACTGAAAGAAATCTAAGTGTCTCTGAGAGAATGTACTAGTTTTGGTGCTAGGGCTACAACAAAATACTGTAGGCTGAGTGGTTTAAACAACTGAAATTCACTTTCTCAAAGTTGTGGGGGCAGGAAGTTGAAGATCTGTATCACTGGTGGGGAACTTATAGCACACATGTCATTTGTTTTCCTTTTATGACAAAGGATTTTAATGTATGAACTGTTTCTTCTAAACTCAAACCTCAGTACTCAGGTTTAAGTGCAGTGTTGGCACTTTGTGATAATAAGCGGGTGTGGGGTTGCAGTTTGGGCACTCGTCTCTACAAGGTTCGCCAGCACTGATGGATATGTAGCTTTGGTTTCTCCTGAGGACTCACTCCGCGCTTTGTTGATGGCCACCTTCTCCCTGTGTCCTCACATGGCTTTTTCTCTGTGAGTGCTCTCCTTAGAGTCTTTCTTCTCCCCACCTCCCCTTTTCCTTATTCTCTTCTTCCTTCTCTTCCTCTTCCTGTCCTCTTCTTTCTCTTCCTCCTTTTATTTTCTTCTTCGTCCTCTTCTCCTTTTTCTTTTCTTTCCTGCTCCTCCTTATTCCTTTTGTTCTCCTTTCCACCCTTTCCTTCTCCTTCCTTCTCCTCTTCTTCTTTTTTTTTTTGGTACTGGGGATCGAACTCAGGCCCTTGTACTTGTGAGGCAGGTGGCGGAACCACTGAGCTGAATCCCTGGCCCCTTCTCTTCTTCTTGCTTCTCCTTCTCTGGATTCTTCTTCTCCTCTTCCTCTTCCTCTTTCTTCTTGAATTGAAACCAAAGCCTTGTACATACTAGGCAAGTGATCTGCCAAGCTAAATCCCAGCTCCTTAAAAAAAATTTTTTTTTTTGATGCAGGGTCTCACTGAGTTGCCATGCTGTTCTCAAACTTCCCATCTTCCTGCCTCAGCCTCATGAGTAGCTGTAATTAGAGGGTTGCCATGCTTCCATGGTTCACTGGTATCTTCCTATGAGGACAACAATCATACTGGATCACAGTCCCACCTAAAGCCCTCAGTTTAACTTAATCTCCTCTTTCAAGGCTCTTTTTCAAATACAATCACATGGATTAACACCTATTCACGACCTTGCAAGGCACCCAGTGGCACCATTGAGCGAAATCCCTGCCCCTAAAAACCCTGTCTTTAAATGTAGTTACATTCTGAGGTACCAGGGATTGGGAGTGTAACATATGGATTTGTGTGTATAAGTGTGTATGTATGTGTGTGTGTGTGTGTGTGTGTGTGTATGGTGGTGCTGGTGCTGGTGGTGGCAGAGTTCAGCCTGTAAGTGAATGAATGGATAAAACACATTAGATGAACACTTTGGTGTATAATACAGGAATCAGAAGAAGCTGGATACATATAAAGCCACTCAGAAGGATCCTAAAAATACAATGCTGCAGTAGAAAAATAAGAAACAGAATGAAGTGTGTAACAATATCATTTCTATAACTTTAAAGTATATGGACACAGTACATGCTCTGAGATCATGTAAAAAAACCACACACACACACACACACACACACACACACATTAAACAAATGACATTGGTTGCTTATAGTAAGAAGAGAAGGGTAAAGAATGGGGTTGGGGGCCAGGGATTTAGCTCAGTAGTTCCACTGCCTGCCTCACAAGTGCAAGTTCCCAAGTTTGATCCCCAGTACCAAAAAAAAAAAAAAAGAATGAGTTTGGGATGTGCTACAAACTGATGAGTGTGAAGAACTCACCCCTCTACTCCGAGGTTGAAAATCAATACAACATGGAAGAATCCACGAAACCTCTCACTCATCTTCTTAGCAGGGAAAAGAAAGATTCTGCCATGGTCCAGGTCCATGGACAGAAGACAGACAATAGGCCTTTCTCTTCTTCTGATATTTGGCCCAAATGCTAACATCCAGGTGCAGCATGGCTTTACCCATCTGGGGTGCATAGAGTTGGGGCTTCCTCTGGTCTCTAACAGAAATACTGCAGTGCTATTGAAGCAGTAAGCATGTATCATTAATGGAAGAGAACAGCTATAAGGACTTAACAATCTCATACTTGCTATACCATGTGTGCACAGCCATTCTCCATCATCTGTTCTGTCTGCACTACATACACACCCCACTTTTGTTCAAAGTGACAATGTTCCCAGTTAAAGAACTTTGTGGTCTAGCCTTCTTTATTATTATTGTGACATAGTTCTGACCAGTAAGACATAATAATCTAATGGGTAGAGTACAGATTTTAGGAACATTACTGTTTTCCTGATTAAAATGAAAAGGGACAAATCCACGAGACATACATCTTTGTTTTTCTTCCTGCCTGGAATGTGGAGGTGCTACATGGGGGGAGAGGTGCAACAGACTTCTTGTGACCATGGGGAAGAAAGCCACTCACTAGAAAAGTGGAGGCAAAGAAGAGGCATCTGGTGTGCTAGCCCTGGCCTTCTTTACTTTAGGCTCCTTGTTCCCTAGAGAGAAATAAAAGTGCTTTGTAAGCCACTCTGGCTTGGGTTTCTGGATAGCGTGATTTCTGTGTAGAATGCAGACCTGACCTGGGGGGACCAGCCAAGCCTGTGCCACCATGTTTTCTTTGAGCAAACTTATCAAGTCCATATTTCTTCCAGGTGAGGAGAGGAATATTCCCCTCCTGGGGGGTGAGAATCACCAAATCTTATCTGGCATGTGTAGAGTGGATTTCAGGGAAACATGCACAGAAACTCACTACACTACTAAACAGGATTGTTGTGAAGATCAGTGAGACATGGCATACATAGTATGGGCAAGTAGCAAGGCCCTCAAACACTTTGTTTTCCTTCTTTCTTCCTCCTCCATATCTTATGAGTATTTGTTGTTTTTTGTTTTCGTACTGGGGATTGAACTCAGGACCTCACACCTGCCAGCCCGGTGCTATGCTGCTGAGCTAAATCCCTGACCCTATTTTTTGTTTTTTGACATAGGGTCTCACTATGTAGTTCAGTCTGGCCTTGAACTCACTATGTAGCCCAGGCTGGTCTCCAACTTGTGGCAGTCCTCCTGCCTCAGCCTCCCATGTGATAGTATTATAGGCATGCACCACCATGCCTAGCTCTCTCATGTTCTTTTCAACATTAAATATACTTATTGAGCTCCTGTTGTGAACAAAGCATGTTTCAGGTACATCAGGAAGTCAAAGATGAGAAAAACGTTCTGCTTTTTGGTTCTTGAAAGAGCCAATAAAACTGTGGCTGTGGAAAGTCTTTGCAAAGAAAGTGAGAATGCTAGAACTAAAGTGCCGGGAACACAGAATGTTCCATTTGATATGAAATGAAAGATCAGGACAAGAGCTGACTATGCCACATCAAACAGGATTTCTCTGCCAGTCATAATGACTCATCATTATTCCTGCAGTTTGCTAAGTTCATGGTGATTAGGGTAAGTCATGACTGACATATAATCGCACACAGAGATAGAATATGGAACAAAGATCAAGAAAAGATGTCAAAGATTGGTTTTTCTCTGAGAAAAAAAAAACTTTCTTAATCCAGACTTCTGATCTTTGGTTTCAGTGACCTCCAATCCACTACCTAAAAGAATAATTCACTTAAAACAACAAAATGATGTTATTAAGTAAGTAATAAAAGAATGCTCCACCCCAAACAATCCAGACAGTACAGATGTGTGAAGTGTAAAAGGCAAATCATATTATCTGTTTGACAGGAACTCGTCCTGGATGTTTTTCTATGGCAGTGGATTTAAGGATTAGACAGATATGTCCTTCTCTTTCTCGGCTATGAAATCTTCCATTTCACTCCTCATCTAACGGGATGCTTGTGAAATCCTTATCAAACTGATTTGTAGTATTATTCTCATGATGGCAAGAGTTACACCACATCTGGGAGAGAGAATGGTTCACTCTTCTCACAGCACTTGTGAGATGGGGCTTGTGCAGCACCAACTGTGAACCTTGTACTGTAGTAGCCTTTAGTGTGTAGTATTTTTAGTCCACGTAATAATTCAAGCAAGCACATCAAAATCTAGTTAGTCTGCTCCAAAGCCTTCCCTTCTTTGTTCCATTCTACCATCCAATACAGATGGTGGATTCTTCTTGTATGTAGGTGACAACAAACTTAGGGAAGATGATACTTATGGGATGTTTGTCAAGTAACATTTCTGTTACTTGTCATCTTCTGTTACTTTGTCATCAGTAACATTTCTGACATACAAAGATGCTGAAGGTCTTAGAGTATCACTTTCACTTCCTGGCTTCCCTCCAGTCCCTCCTCTCGCCTCTTATTTGCTTGGTTAATGTCCCCTGTATTTCTGTCGCAGGGCTTCTCTCTGTCTTGTGATGGCTGTGGCTTGGGTTCAGGCATAGACTTTTTGTGTCTGTAAGTAACAAAGTGTACAAAATATAATATCTAAAACGTGATTCAGCCAAATAGAATGGGATCAGTGTCAAAAGGACACAGAAGCCACCTTCCATTGGCCAAATCTAAGGCAATTTGAATATCAAAGTAAAGAGTAAAATTAGCATATTACATAATTTACAGTAACAATTAATGTTAAAATATAAACTAAGTTACCATGAGTTCATAAATGGAGACATAACAAAAAAGATCTTCCATGCAGTAGAATGCCAACTACTAAAGCGAGATGAAATTATGGAATTCAAATGACATTATTTTTCAATCATTATGTCAATAATTGATTTAGGCAAGAAGCATGGGAAAAAAAGAATCATGGAAGCTGAAATAAGTAGTTTAATGTGTAATAAGTAACAAAATATTTACATAGTACACATTTACTTGTATTTCTGGACAGATTATTCATTAAAGGGGAAAAGGTAACTTTACAGTGGGAAAACATTGGCAGGCAAGAGGTCAAAGTCAGCATTGCTAATAATGAGACACATGCATATTATCTTGAGCTTTCTGATATTATATCTTGAGAAAGGCAACATGTCACTTTGTGTTACTCTGATAGAAATGCATAACCTGAACTGAAACGTGAGGAAATAGACAAAATAAAAATGAGACACTTTCTGCAAAATAACTAACTTGTACTATATTATCTTTTAAAATATATTTTGTTAGTACCTATTAATTCTATGAAATAGTGGATTTCAATTTGGTATTTTAGACATAGGTATATTCTGATCATATTCATTCCCCATTACTATTATTTCTGAATCTGTCTAGATATATCAGATAAATAGAATCATGTAGTATTTGTCCTTCTGTAGCTGATTTATTTCACTTAACATAATGTCCTCAAAGTTCATCCATGGTACAGCATTTGACTGGCTTTCCTTCTTTCTTAATGCTGAATAATATCACATTTTTATATCCATTTATACACCCATGAACATGTACGTTAGGCCTATCACTAGGCTCTTGTGGTTTATGCTGCAATAGATATTGATATTCAAATATGTCTGCATATAATACACATCCAAAAATTATACTGCTGATGATACAGTTCTCTGCTAGATGAAATGGCTCTGGCAGCCCCACATCCTAAATGGCTCTTTCTGGCAGGTAATAACTCACTCATCTTCCAGAAATCATGGAAAGAAATACATGGAGACACAGAATTCAGGTAAAATAATAAAAATTTACTTGCAAGCAGTCAGGACCACCAGAAACTAGTCCAGTTAATGTCCACATAGCTCTTTGTTCAGTTTCCACTTTTATACCTTTTTTAGTCACTATGTCATCTCTGGTGGTCTTTGTTGAGTAAGTAAAATTCCAGTTCCTGTTTAATGGTTAGACACAGGTAGTTTCTGTCACTGATTACTGTCATAAACACATGACAGTTAAAGCACATATATCACAAATTTTCCCAAGCATTGCAACTTTGTTATTGAGAGTTAAGATGTTCTCTATAGTAGAGCTGCAGACCAAAGAGACATATAACCTTCACTTTAAACAACAAGAGCAATGGGAAAAGGCAAGTCTTAAAGGGATACATTACCTATTTTGCTTTTACAATTACTTTAATGTCTAACTTCCTATGTTGTCTAAAACTTTTCCCTATCATTCCTCCCTCTGTTTTCTTCAGGATAATTCCTCTATCCATCATATGTTCTATCTAGTTTATCTACATTTCTTAGCACTAACATTCGGTAGTGTAGAGTGGCAGCAATGCACTGCCCTATAAATTTTGAAATCCATTGAATTACACAAGGACCAATGGTTAACATTAATTTTATAACAAGAAAGGGACTCAGAAGAGGTCCTATCCAAGTTTTCTATCCTGCCAAAATAAAATTAATTCCATAGGATGGCTCTCCTGTGCCAAATTCATTACCAAGAGCTTTTATCCGATCTTTCAGTTTGTCTAATGAGTCCTGTGTTACAACAGACTCATCAGCATAATAATAACACTCTTCACTGAGAGATAAGCAAGTTCCTCCTTTTTGGGCTGTTAACAAATTGAGAGCACACCTATTCTGTAATACAGCATCAGCCAATGAATCTAGTTGGATTTCTAAAGCCTGAATTGCATCTCAAATTTCCTCAAGATCTTTTCTAATTTCTTGTCCTAATGACATATCTATATCTATATCTATATCTATCTATCTATATATCTATCTTTGTAGCCAAATAGATTCCCATGGGGCTGGCATATACATAGATATAGGATTACATTGACCTTGTTTACAATTGTTACAATTGCCAGTGGCTCATTGTACAAGGAAACCATTGATCCAAACTTGTGTTTTCTCTTTGCAATATAATTTCTCATTAGAATAGCCCCCACAGTCAGAAGCTGTCCCAGGTCCCCCATAATGTTCTTTTGGGCAGGCATCAAAGAACATTGTAAATGGATAGCCTTCTGACTCCCATTTTACTGTTTTAAAAGTCACATAGTTTTCATCAAACTTTTCATTGCTAGGCTTAAACACCTGCAGTTCAAAAACAAAGAAATTCAGACCAGCGGTGATCTGGCATAGCACAATAATCCATATCATCTCTGTCAGTGCTCCTATTCTTCAGCCGTGCATTGACTCACCAGCCTCTGAAGTGGTGAGAGCAGGGCTCTGAGTGTGTTGTCTTTCTTGGCCTTCAGTATGAAGCCACAGTTGGATCTCACTGACTTTAACAGCTGTGGGAGTAACCATAAGTGTAACATATGGTCCTTCCCATATAGGTTCCAGGGGTGTCTTTTTCCAGTTTTTAACATAAATTAAATCACCAGGCTTAATCAAGTGTGCAGGAGTCATAGTAGGTAGGTTTTCCCTTGTTCTTAACTGACCTTGTATATCATTAAATGCTTTTCCTAATTCTAGCGTTTGCAATTCTATGGTGGCTATAAAGGCTGGTCCGTATAAATTGAGTCTTTGTTCCATCACTTGGATCCTCCCACTCAAATGCAAAGATTGGTTGACTGGGGGGGGGGCAATGTGAAGGCAAAAGAAAGCATCTTTTAAATCCAAACAAGTAAACCATGCTGCCTCCAGAGGAATTAGACTCAACAAACTATATGGGTTAGGGACCACCAGATGCAACGTTATGGTTCTGTCATTTACAGCCTGAAGATCTTGTACTGGCCTATAATCCCCATCAGGTTCCTTAACTGGCAGCAAGAGGGTGTTCCAAGTTAAGGTAATTTACATTCTAAGTCCAAGTTCCCTCAGCCCCATGATATGGGGTTTAATTCCAATTCGGTCTTGCCTTGACATCAGATATTGTTTTATAGTAATGGGGGCAGAATTGTCTCTCTCTCTTTTTTTTTTTGGTATACCAGGGATTGAACTTGGGTCCTTGTGCTTGCACAGCAGGTAACCAAACCACTGAGCTAAATCTTGGCCCCCAGAATTGTCTTTTAATCCTATAACTATGGGTGGATTCTTTGCTAGGCCTAGGGGCGAATCTTCTGCCCTTACTTCAGAAGACATTGTTTTTAATTCTTGTGGGGCCTGGCAGACATCATCCACATTGTAACATTGCCATTCATCTTCTCTTTTGGTAATTGCTATCATAATGAGATCCTTTCCCAGTTCTAAATGCAGAGACACATTTGCCCCTTGAGTAAAAGTTATTGTGGCTCCCAATTTAGATAAGTCTCTTCCTAATAAGGGGATAGGATACTTCGGCATATATAAGAATTTATGTTTTATTTTATGTCCTCTGATCTCACATGTTCTTTTGTGGGACTGCATAACTCTGTAATCATAAAACTCCCCTAGCCCCAATTGTGAATGTGAGTAAATAGATAAAGATGCTTGTTAGTTCCCGGACACTATATAAGATCTGTATCAGCCATAATGTCCCAAAGTAAATTACTCAACTCTTTGTTCAAAACTGTTGTTCCAGACACTGCTATCTATAGAACAATCTACAAACATCTGCTGACCATCAGTACGTGTCAGCTGACCACTAACCTTTGTTCCTCTCCTGTAAATTTCGCCTGTTAACTTCCCCTGCAACCACCTGTAAAAAGAGCCTCGGTCTCTGGGCTGGTCGCCTCTCTAAGCTACTTTGCTTTGGGAGGGCCGTCTGGCCAGACTAAGGTCTGTTTTACTTTCCAACTTGTCCGGTGTGTTCCTTCCTGGGTGTTCTTTGCTGCAGTCAGCTCCTCGGAGCATTTGGTAAGGCCCTTGGTCTTACACTTTCATAACAAAATTGGCGCTTCTCTGAAATTCCAGTGGCACCAATCACTTGAATATGCTTTTCAGTCTGAGCAAAGACTGGAGTTGTCACTACTGAGTGCTCTGTGCCACTGTCCACCATAAAGGACATATTTTGGCCCCCAATCATATGTTGAGCATGGGCTCGTGGGGGCCTAGCTGCAATGAGCCTCCTGGTCTTTGTCAGTCACTATCTTCCATCACAGGCAACAGCATACCAGTATCTTTTCTTTCCTTTAATTCCTACTTTTTCTTTTTCTTTGAGCTTTGGGCACTTGTTCTTATAATGTCCTTTCTCTTCCTTGGCTCTTATAGCCTGTGCTATGTACTTGGCCTGCCTCTTATCTCGTTCATCTTCCCTTTTAACTCATTCCTTCTCTCATATTGACTTTCTGTTCACATACACTTTCCTAGCCAATTGCAACAATTGTGTTATATTCATACCCTCCAAAGTTTCTTGGTTTTGAATTTTCCTGCTAATATCTGGAGCTGACTGAGTCACAAAAGTCATATTGATTAACTGATGGTTATCAGCATCAGCAGGATCCAATGGTGTGTACATTCTGTAAGCTTTGCAGAGCTGCTCATAAAATCTCTCAGGGCTCGCATCAGGCTCCTGCTATGTTTCTAGCACTTTAATCATATTTGTAGGCCTTTTACTCGTGGCTTGTATCCCTGCCAGGAGGGCTGTCTGATAATTGCTTAAGCTATCCAGGCCTCCTGGGGTGTTGGGGTTCCAATTGGGATTCTCATTCAATGAAACCTGCTGTTTATGCCAAGCATCTGGATTTTGTGTGCCTGCTGGCATTCTAGGAGCATTGATGTTTTTAATTTATCCTAAAACTCTCTGCATTTCTTTACAGGTTAACAAAGTTCTACAAAATTCTTTACATTCCTCCCAATTATTATTTTGGAAGGGTCTTGGCAGAAAATAAATGACTTTCTTTTTCTCTGGACCAAGCCTCCTTTGTCCTTTTTTAAGTCAAATCTCAAATACTACACCTTTGTCTGACATATTTGTGCCCTTTCCCATGAAACTTTGTATCCAACATCTTGCAGGAACTCAAGGAGGGCCTTGGTCTTCCCAACAGTCTTTTTTTTTCAATTTTTTAAACTCTCTATAAAGGAGGAGGTCATATTGTAACATGTTGGCTCTTAAACCTTTGGAGGATGACCAATGTACACATATTATAGTAACATATTTATAATTTAACCCTTTGATGACAACCAATGTAACATATTTAAACTTTTATAACAAACTTGAAACCAACCAACAAACATACATATTTTCTTGATAAATCACTTTCACACATCTTTTTGACATACCTAGGCCTTCTGGTCTTGTATATCTCTTTTTATCTTTCTAACAAGACAAATATACAAAATTTTTTATATCAAAAATTGTATCTCTTTTACTTATAGCTTTTTAATATATTATTTCATATCACTTACTATAGACCTTTTCTCACAAATTTGTCTTTAGCTGTTAAAATTTGATAGTGTCCCTTTTTTTGTTCTCAGATTGTTACACTTTAAATTTGATTGGCTGCCAATAGAACGGTAGTAACCTCGTGTTTCCATCAACAAAGTACAGAAAAGAGCAAGTTAACTCTATAATTACAATTAAAGAATTTGCAATGTACAAAAAATAGTTTAAGCACACCAATTAAACATCAACTCAAACTGAAAAACAGATACATTTATCAATTAGCTAAAATTTGTAACTTGATTTCTCTTGTAAATTTTATGTCTAGTAGAGCACAGTTATACTTTCTCTGGCTTTGTTTTATGCTCTTCAGAGCTTTCTTAGCTGTTTTCAATCCATTACTTATTTTCTCTTTTCAGTTTTTTTTTTTCCAATTTGAGTGTAAGCCCTATTCGATCCTCTCTGAGTCTGACCACAGCATGCACCCTCTGGTGCGCTAAAGACAAGCAGTTCTCATGCTTTGTCCCCACCTCCTTCTCACCTGTGAATTTAGCAACTCAAAAGGAGGGGGAAGCAGCTCAACCCCCTCCAGAGGGGAGCCCTGTGATTAGCCTGTAACAATGTCACATTTTTGAGAGAGGGGAGTCAGCGGTGTGAAAGAGGGCATATTTGGCAAGCAGTTGTTGTCAGACAGAAACTAAACAGTTATCACTAGCCACTGCTTTTCATGGAGCAGAAGATTGAGAGGCTCCCAGGCTTGGTGTGCAAGGCTCCAAACTGTGAAGGTCTCAGTTAAAGTCTCAAGGGAGATAACATTTTTCTTTGAGCTGTCTGGATGTTAATTTTGACACACTCCCTAAGTTCCATTGTTTGAATTTGCCTCATCTTATGGTACCTGGGTCTTGGAGCAGCTGGGTTGAATCAGGGAAGGCCGAAGCCAGGGATGCAGGGGCCGGTGCTGTTGTTGGAGGGGCCCAGGGAAAGGTTGGGGCAGTTGGGTAAGGAGGGGGAAAGTCTAAATTCTCTCAGTCCAGATCTGAAAGGACCGGTTTCTTTCCAGCATTGTCCTCTTTCTGACAGAGGACCAAGGTGTTAGTTTTTGCTTCCAGGGCACACATATGAAGCCAAGCAAGCATTATGTGGCACAATTTGAGCCATAAATCAATATAGGGAAATTGATCTAGATGTTCCCATCCAGGGATGGTGACTGTCAGCCAGATGGATGAGACGAGACCCTCATCTAGGGATCTCTCAAATGGCCAAGTTGAGCAAATTTTGGGCCATTCTAACTCACAAAAGTTTCTAAGTTTTGGGGGATTCATCTTAATACCATAATTCCCAGTAAAACCTTTCTTAAAATTCTTAAGCATGCATTCCAAAAGAGTAGAACAAGATGTTTCTGTCCTCACAATCTGCCGATCAGAGTGTTGGTGTGTGTAAGGGGACCTTGTAGGAAGATGCAAGATTAACAAAGGTGGGAACCACTTACAAGAAGTGATCACTTGCTCGCCTGCCTGGCTGCAGGTCTCTCGGTCACTTTAAGGTCCGTTCAGACTAAGGTGGGCTGTCGTGTAAGCTCACCATTGTGCCTTTGTTAAACTCGACCACAGAATCACAGGACAGATCACACTCAGGCTCTGTGACTTGGGGAGTGTGCTCTAATCATAAAACTCCCCCTCCCTCTCTCTTGGTGCCACAGATGAGACTGCCTATAAGGCTTTGCAGCTCATTCCACTCACTCTCCTAACCAGAACTCTTTCGCTCACACATTCATTCACAGGTTACTAAATTCCCTCCCGGTGACGCCCTAACTGTAACCAAAACAAATGAAAGGAGCTACCTTCCCAAATAGCAAATCACAAGGGGTAATCAGGCCCCTGGGCTATGTTTGGCCAAAATTATAAAATACAAATTCACAAAGAAAAACCAAAAGTTAATGATTAGGGTGTTTCCTGGGTGTTTCTCACCCATCAAAGGAAAGAGACAGATGAGACACCAACACTAGCAGCACTCTTCCTGTTGTCCTCTGTCTTGGGTTTGGGTGATCCACAACTGGACGGCGGGTCTCCGTGTCCTGTTGAGGAGCCTTGGAAATTAGTCCCAGGGGCATGCCTTTTCTCTCCAGGAGACAGAGAGCCACTCCCTCAGGTAGGGCTCAGGCCGATGCCCAATAGGGCTATTTCATTCCCAATTCCCAGTCAAGTAACCAAATGTTCCAGAAATCATGGAAAGAAATACACAGAGACACAGAATTCAGGTAAAATAATAAAAGTTTAATTGCAAGCAGGCAGGACCACCAGAAACTGGCAGCTCTTTGTTCAATTTCCCCCTTTTATACCTTTTTTAGTCATTATCTCATCCCTAGTGGTCTTTGTTGTGTAAGTAAAATTCCAGTTCCTGTTTAATGGTTAGACACAGGTGGTTTCTGTCACTGATTACAGTCATAAACACATGATAGTTAAAGCACATATATCACAAATTTGCCCAAGCATTGCAACTTTGTTTTTGAAAGTTAAGATGTTCTCTATAGTAGAACTGCGGATCAAAGAGACATATAACCTTCACTTTAAACAACAAGAGCAATGGGGAAAGGCAAGTCTTAAAGGGATACATTATCTATTTTGCTTTTACAATTACTTTAATGTCTAACTTCCTATGTTTTAAACTTCTCCCTATCACTCAGGGAAACAATAACCTAACTTTCCCACCACAAAGCTCTGCTGTTTATAATCCCTCCCACTGAGAAATTCAAACCTGCCAATGGATTTAAACCTCACCTCTGGCTACAGCCAAACATCTACCTCCACTATGTCCCCCGCCTTATGTTCCTTGCCCATATAATACCTCACCTAGCCAGCCCCTGGGTGCTGCTCTTGCCATTGTTTCATACACATGGCACCCCATCCCCTAATAAAGGCCTAGCCTCAGGTGTTCATGTTTTTGGCTCATTCTCATCCTCTCATTTCTGGTGCTGAAAGTCCAGGAAGGACACGATCAGGATTTTGTAATGATCCCCCACTGGCCAGGGTGGATTGGCCTCCCAACTGTCCTTCTCAGACCCTGCCGAGCCAACACCTGAACAGGGGGCTTCACCCTTGTCATTGCTGATGCTCACATCCACACTAGTTACACATTAGTTTTTGGGTGAGTACTCAGACTAATCTCTTTCTCAATCTCTCTCTGGGGTCCTCTGCCTCTCAATGTTCTCACTGAAAAAATCTTAGCACTAAGTCAGATGGACTCTTCTCAGCCCATGTCCAGGACTGCTGCCCCTGGGGGATGCCCCATCAGCTTGGATCCTCTAACTCTCTCTCTCTGGGGATGGACAAAGGATACAAGTATGCTCTTCCCTTTTGCCCTTCTCTTCAGTAGCTTTTCTGATTCTCACCTTACATATTGAGTCTCCCTTCATTATGGGAACTGCTCAATCCAAACCCCACAATAAACCCCTCTGGAATGCCCGTTGCCTAACTTAAAAACTCCTGGGCATGCTGATGATGTCAAGCCTAAATGGCTTCTTTCCTATTGCCTTTATATAGATTAATGGGTCCCAATGGCCAGAAAATGGAACATTTGACCTGAATGTTCTTGGGGATCTCCTTACTTTCTGTTATTGCAATGGAAAATGGTCTGAATCCCCCTATGTGCAGGCTTTCATCTGCTTCCACATCTGCCCTTCTCTTTGTCAGTCCTGTTCCACACCCCAAATTCTCCTTGCCCATGTGGCTTCACCCCCCATTCCCAACCTGAGCCCAGACTCAGACATGACTACTTTTGATTCAGCTGACCATGCCCTTCTTGCTCCACCTCCAACCTACAATCCCTCAGCAGCCTCCTCCTCCCCCCACCTCGTTCCCCTCCTCCTTGGTGCCCTCAACCACTCCCTCATGCTCTCCCTCCTCACTGCACTCTCATTGGCCACAACCAAAACAATGCAGCCCTCCCTTCCCTCCTCATACCTGTGCCCAATACTCCACAGTTTGTCCCCCCCTGCCCCGCCACACTCATGCCTCTCCAGGAAGTGGCAGGAATGGATGGCATTGTCAGAGTCCATGTCCCTTTTTTGCTCATGGATCTTTCTCAAATTAAAAAGCATCTCAGCTCTTTTTCCTCTGATCTTGACTCCTACATCAAAAAATTTTGTTACTTGGCTCTCTCTGCTATGATCTCACTTGGCATGATATCTATACTATACTAACTTCTCCTCTCCTTCCTGAGTACAAGGAAAGAGTCTAGACAGCAGCCCAGACTGAGGCCAATGAATTTCATGCTGCAGATAATACCAGGTCAGTGGCAGCTCAAGCTATAAACTGGGAAGATCCCCAATGGGACTATCAGCTAGGTCAGGGAGATTGTGGCCACAGAGACCATATGATTATCAGCCTTATTGAAGGTCTAAAAAGACAGCCCCCAAGTCTGTTAACTTTGATAAGATTAGGGAAATAACTCAGAAACATGAAGAAAACTTGGCACAATTTCTGTTGTGCCTTGCTGAGACCCTTCAGAAATACGCCAAAATTGATCCTACCTCCTAGGCTGGCATGATTGTCTTTAATACTCACTTCATCTCTCAGTCAGCTCATGACATTAGAAAAAAAACTGAAAAAGATTGAGGAAGGTCCTCAGGTGAGCCAACACGATCTCCTTAATATAGCTTTTAAGGTACATAATGGCCGAGAAGAACTGGAAAAACAGGAAAAGGCTCTCTGAGATAAGGCTAAATACCAGATGTTTGTGAGTGCCCTACATGTCTCAAACTACTCACAAAAGGACCCAAGGACTAAAGGGGCTGTAAACAAACCACCTGCTGCGGTGCCTCCAGGTCTCTATTTTAAATGCAATCAAACTGGCTACTGGGTGAAAAATTGCCCCAATCCTAGGCAGCCTCCTGCCCCTTTCCTGGCTTACAATCAGGAAGGTTATTGGAGGATTGATTGTCCCCTTCTCCAGAGAATAAGAGGGGACACCTCTTCCCCCACCTCCTCAACAAGGGGCTACCCTCCTGGCTCACCAACAGCCTACTCTGCCAGAGCTACTAGGATTGGCTACTGAGGATTGATGGTGCCCAGGGATGCTGGCCCCCATGAAGGGCACCCATCACAAGTCCAGGGTAATGATCCACATCTCAGACAAGCCTATCTCATTTGTACTGGATATGGTGGCCACATATTCAGCTCTACCTCAATTTTCAGATCAGACCTTCCCTTCACCCACTGTTACAGTGGGTGTTGACAAAGCGCATACCAGGCCCCTTATGACGAGTCCTCTGGCCTGATCCCTTTACAAGACCTCCTTTACCCATGCCTTACTATTTTTCCCAACATGTCCTGGGCCTCTTCTATCACTCTCTACCCAGCTTCTTCTACACCAAATACCTTGCTTTTATTACAAGCCATGCCAAACTCTTCTCCTACCCCTCTCCTTCCCTTATCTTCTTCCTTGGTTGACCCCAAAGTCTGGGACCTCACTCAACCCTCACTCGCTGCTCATCACACTCCAATCCAAATCTGACTGAAAAACTCCTCCCTTTTCCCATTTGCAGGGACTTAAGCCCTTCTTCCAAGACCTCATCCAAAAGGGCCTCTGCTATCCCACACATTCACCCTATAACACCCTTGTCCTTCCAATAATCAAACCCCATGGTTCTTATCACCTTGTTTAAGACTTGCATGCCATTAATGCCACTGTTCTTCCTATACATCTAGTTGTTCCCAACCTTTATACCCTCCTCTCCATATCCCCTCTAACACAACCCATTTCACAGTTGTTGATCTCAAGGATGCCTTCTTTACTACTACTCTATACCCCAACTCCCAAGACCCCTTCACCTTCACTTGGACAGACCCAGATACCCATCACTTCCAACAATACATCTGGACTGTCCTCCACCAGATGTCTCTTCTGAGACAGTCCCCACCTCTTTGGTCAGGCCCTCACCTCTGATCTCTCTCAATTAACTTTCTCACCTTCCACCCTGCTTCAATACATTGATCTGCTTCTCTGCAGCCTCACCTTGCAAGACTCACAGGTTCACACTACTCTCCTCCTAAACTTCCTGGCCACTCAAGGATATCAAGTCTCTCCCAACAAGGTCCAGCTTTCCCAGCCTTCAGTCATCTACCTAGGAGTTTCTCTTTCCCCACACAAATGGGAGATCACCCTGGAAAAGAGCTTATACAACACTTGCCAGTACCCACCTCTGTGGGGAAAAGGGAAATGGGATGTTACTAGAATCTATGCAGTATGTTCTAGTCTCCTGTGAGCCATGACAACACAAGGCTAATTGACTTATTATAAACAAAAGGTAGAAAAATGAGACTTTGAGAAGAAGCTGAGCTTTTAGTCTGATCAGTGCTGCTCTGGGTGGCAAAGATGAAAGCCCCAGAGCTTGCCACACCATTTATTCAGTACATTAGGATAAACAAAATGTAACAAATGATGGGAGCATTGGAAACCCAAGAACAATGAGAAACTGTGGAGATGAAGATTTTGTTCTTCCCAAGATGTATTCAGCTGGTGTAATCTTGTCCTGGAGCATCACAGCATCACCAGACCACTGAGGTCTCCGTTGTGAACAGAGGCCAAAATGGAGTTTTGTCTCAAAATCCCACAGCTGGCTGTACGGAGGAGAACTAGGCCTAATCAAATGATTTTTCCCAAAAATGATGTAGAATTGCTCCTGACACACCTCCCAAGCTAAAATCCTTTCCTTTCTAGGACTGGCTTGTTACCTCAGCCTGTGGATCCCCAGTTTTGGCCTTTTGCCCAAGCCCCTTTATGAGGCCTCCAAGGGCAACCCTTTAAAACCCCTAGACACAGAACACATACATGCCTCATTCAAAGCTCTTAAAACTGCCCTGCTCTCTAGCAGCCCTTGCTCTCTCTCTCTCTCCCCGACCTTAGCCACTCTTTTCTTTTATGTGTCTCTGAAAAATAGGGGATTGCCCTTGGGGTGGTAGGCCAGGATAAGGGCCCCTCCTTCACACCAGTAGCTTATCTTTCCCTACAGTTTTGGACTGTCCCGCTTGCCTTCAGGCACTAGTGGCGGTTGCCCTTGTAGCATAAGAGTGTACCAAACTTACTTTCTGCCAGTCCACTGTCTTCAGGTCCCCACATCACCCACATAATCTCCTGACTCACAGGGTCTATTAAACCTGTCCCCTTCTCACCTCCAACTCTTCCATGCAACCTTCCTCGAAAACCCCCACTTCACTTTACAATCTTGCTCACCATTAAATCCTGCCTCTCTCCTACCAGATCCTAAACACAGCTTTTCCCACTCGTGCCCAGAAACCCTCCATCACTTACTCCCCTTGCTCCCAAGTATCTCTCCTACTCCCATTCTGGACCCTGATTACACCTGGTTCATAGATGGCAGCTCTTTCTCACCTGCGTCTGGTCCACAACAAGCTGGATATGCTATTGTCTCCTTGAAGGAGGTAATCAAGGCCCAGCCCCTTCCTCCAGGCACTGCCTTCCATAAGGCAGAGCTCATATCCCTTACTAGAGCTCTGATGCTGGTGGTCTCCAAAACAGTCAATATCTACACAGATTCAAAGTATGCCTTCCATATCCTTCACTCCCATGCAGCTATTTGGCAGGAGAGGGGATTTCTTTCCACCAAGGGATCCTCCATCACAAATGGGCCACTTATTCTAAAACTCCTTAAAGTGGCTCAACTTCTAGCATGAGCAGGAGTTATCCACTTCAAGGAACATCAGCTCTCTGATGATCCAATTGCTCTGGGCAGAAAGACACTGAAGCACAAAGGGGAGCCCTACAGACAATTCAGGCCACACAACTGCTGACTATTCCCCCCATATCTTCTCAATAGGACCCACTAGAAAGCAAAAATGGCTCCAACAGGGTGCGTCTCAATTGGGAGACTGGCTTCTTTTCAAAGGTCTACATGTTCTCCCTGATTCCCAGGCTACCACTGTCCTGAGTGACATCCACAATACCTTGTGCATTGGTTACATATCTCTCCTCCATCTCATTGACAGCTCTGTATATTATCCCTCTCTAGCCTCCCTTTTCCAACAAATAATCCATAGATGCCCTGTCTGTTCTGTCACTTCTCCACAGCCCAGTCTTTACCCCAGTGCCTTCCCTACACACCAAGCATGTGATCACCTCCCATGGGAAGACTGGTAGATTGATTTTGCACACAGGCCCCTACACAGAAAGACACATTATCTCCTCATCCTGGTCCATACTTTCTCAGGTTGGATTGAGGCTTTCCCCATAACCTCAGAGGGTTCTGACACAGTTGCTCATATCCTCCTTGCCAAAATCATTCCCCATTTTGGGCTTCTCCATTCCACGCAGTCTGACAATGGACTGGCCTTTGTCTCACGTGTCACCCAACTCATAGCCCAATCTCTCAACATAAAATGAAAACTACACATCCCATACCAATCTCAATCTTCTGAAAAGGTAGAAAAGGCAAATGGACTAATTAAAACACACCTGTCCAAACTCACCTTGGAGCTCCAGGTCCCATGGACCAAGCTCCTTGCATGATTATGAGCAACACAACGAAAGCCTCTCAATCTCAGCCCATTTGAGCTCATGTATGGGAGACCCTTCCTCCTAGAAAACCTTCCAGAATCCTTTCCCCTGTTGGCTGATTATCTCCCTACTCTCTCCATTACTTTTTCAGGACCCATGATGATCAGTTCCTACCTAACCCATATTCTACTAACCACTGCCATCTACAAGTTGATCCTGGAGATCAAGTCTACCCTACAACCCTTGGGACAGGGACCTTACAGCCTAGATGGCAGGGCCCTCTAGAGGTGGCCCTCACCACCTTTACAGAAATCAAACTTGTAGGAAAAACACCCTGGTTTCATCTCTCCAGGTTAAAGTGCTTTGCTTCACCCATCTCTTCCCCAAATTCTGACCTGTCTCCAGCCAAACCTAAATTTCCCTCCCTCCTAACAGGATGCACCAAGATCAAACTCACATCCGCCAAAAGTAAATGATTTCATGTACCTTCCTGACTGACATTTTGCTTCTCTGACTTCATCTCTAAATTACAACAGGACCTTCATTGGTTTGCCCCTCAAGGTAACACTGTCAAAGAAATCTTCCTTTGGATAGAAGACCTCTGCTTCCAAGGCACTCTCTCAGACTTTTACCTGATGAGGTTTGGTTGTTAACATTTCTCCTCTTATGTTGGTTAATGGTACCCTCACTCCACTTTCACAACATTCCCTTATGTTAACTGACAATCCATCTTTTCTAGCCTTTTGCATAGCCCTGTCCCTTGTTTGGACACTTGGACTCTTTTCTGTCTCACGACAAGACTGGTCTCATACACAAAGATTCCTTTTCCTTCTCCTGGCAGGACTTATTGCCACTCTATCATACTCCTCTCTCTTTGGCCACTAGCCAAACTCCTCTTCTGTCACCCCTTCATAAAGCTCTTTATCTACAGGTTGATACTTTCCCTTCTCCCCATCATTTCAAGTGGAGAGACATTGCCCATTTGTATGCCTAATTGTAAATGCTCTGGCACAAGCTGGGTGATAGACCACAGACTTGGAGGTGAGGTGTTAAACCTCTACATTATGAGACAGGAACTTTTGTGTCATATACTTACATGAATTCACGATGTTACAAGACCACAACACTCTGTAATCATGGAGGTCAGACCTACCATACGGGAAAGATTACAGACTCAGATACTTACCACTGCTATAGATGGATGGCTTCATGGGCCTGCTGGATGCTAACTACCCACTCAGGCATGTCAGATGGAGGGGGTGCACAAGATCAGACATGAAAACAACAGCAAAAAGAGGTAGAAAAATAACTCATATCAGAAGCTCTTAAAACACCTCCCCCATATAAGAGCATTGATTTGTATTCCTTAAGAAAAGCAATTGAGACACATAAAAGGCTCCTGCATCTTTTTAACATCAACCTGCTTAACTTGCCTAGAAACCAAACTGAGTGCTGGATGTGCCTGTCACCCTAATTCCAGCCATATATCCCCATACCAATTCCACTTAACTGGACTCTCCCTGCTCCTGAAAATATCACAGCAATACTAGGTCCCTTTGCAACTCAATTACAGTCCTCCACATATGGTGAATGGACATGTATAAATTCATCCACCATAAATGAATGCAACTCTACCGCTTGTGTCAATGTTATCCATATCTCCACATCAGGCATAACTTGTCTCCCTAAGGGTTTGTTTTACATCGCAACTCCCAAGCCATTCACTGTCTCAACTCAACCCCATCCTCTCTCTGCTAAATAGGCTTCCTTGGCCCTCCCTTCATGATTTATACAGAAACTCAGTTATTAAAGTGAGCCTTAGGCTCACAACAGCCACCTATCCTTCATCTCAATAAGCACGCCCTTCACGCATTGCCCTTTTTAATGGGAGCCAGTGTTCTAGCAGGAATTCGCTCTGGGGTGGCGGGAATCTCAACATCAACACGTTTCTATTATTCCCTATCCCAAGAGCTAAATGAAGTTATGGAAAAGGTAGCTGACTCTCTGGTCACTCTGCAGTCCCATATCAATTCACTGGCGGGCGTGGTACTCCAAACCAGACAGGCCCTAGACATAATAACAGCAGAAAGAGGGGGAACATGCCTCCTATTAGGGGAAGAATGTTGCTACTTTGTAAACCAGTCTGGAATTGTTGGAGACAGGGTAAAGAAACTCAGGGAGCACATAGAAAAACGTAGATGAGACCTAGACAGACTACAATCTCTAGCAGGATACCTTCACCAATGGCTTCCATGGCATCTTCATTTCCTGGGTCCCCTCACTATTCTCTGCATAATCCTACGTTTGGGACCCTGTCTGTTCCCTTGTTTTCAAAATTTCTTGCAGGAGCAAGAAAGGTGAGCCTTTACCAACCAGACAGTTGTCGACCTCATCATGGCCGGTTACCAGCCCCTCACCACAGAGGACCACACCACTGTCACATAACGCCCTATCCAGGCTTTTGGGTCACCATCCCTACCACTGCTCCCAGCCCCTGACCCATCTCACCCAGCTCAGAGGAGGTAATCCGTGCAGGCACTAACAGCCCCCTGCCCCAGTCGAAATGAGAAAACACATAAATAAGTCTCAAAACCAGAC
>NW_004624760.1:23365343-23377044 GCF_000247695.1 Heterocephalus glaber | reverse complement strand
ATGAAAAATGATGAGAAATGGAAATAAAGTCTTTGTAAATAGGGAAGGGTGGAGAGGGTGAAGGGAGGGCTAGGAATGGGGAAACAATAAGAACCAAGATGCATTATGTAAAGGTACAATTCCCAATGAGAAATGTAATTGTGTTGTATACCTACAATGTACCAATAAAAGAATTTAATTTTTAAAAAAAGAATTTTGTTTGAGACAGGTTTTCGCTATGTAGTTCAGGCTGACCTTGAACTCACTATGTAGCCCAGGCTGGCCTCGAACTCTCGACAATCCTCCTGCCTCAGCCTCCCATGTTCTGGGATTATAGGCATGCACCACCACACCCAGCCAATAGAAATATTTTAAAGAATAAATGTAGTATAAACCTATGTTTATGCACCTTTATGACAAAATTGGCATTATGCCCATCAGGTTTGAATCGTATATTTTAACTTTTAAAATAATTCTTTATATAAAAATACTAGTCCTTTGTCATATTTTCTGCATCTATTCCCAATTTGTCATTTGTTCTTTAATATTGAGGTTTTTAGTGCACAATCTTAAATATCACATAATCAACTGAAAATTTCTATCAGTTCTCAACTTTAAAAGCTTTCTCTGGGGCCGGGAATGTGGCTTAGCGGCACAGTGCCTGCCTGGCAGGTGCAAGGCCCTGAATTCGATTCCTGGTACCAAAATATAAAATAAAATAAAATAAAGGCCTTCTCTGTATCAAGATTTTTGTTAAGAATTCACATCTTGGCCTGGGGATTTAGCTTAGTGGTGCTGTACCTGTCTGGCAACTGCAAGGTCCTAAGTTCTATCCCCGGTACCAAAAAAAAAAAAATTCACATCTCTTTTCAAGTTTTGTGTTCCATTTTGTTTCAGTGGGATACAGTGGCTCACAGTAGGGATAGAAGCTAGGCCAAGGTATTGTGCTAATTAGTAAACGTTCTTCTACTTATGCTTCTCATATGAAACCTTAACATAGAGAATACTTCTGAAATGATAATTTACCTAACGTTATAGATCATTTTGACAGAATGTAAATGTAAATAGGTATCAGCCTGCACATTGGATTTTTTTTCCTTCTCCTCCTCCTTCTGGCAGGTCTTGAACACATGGGCTCAAGTGATCCTCCTGCCTCAGCCTCCCAAATAAATGGGATTACAGCCATGCACTGCTGTGCCCTACTCAATTAATCTTAGGAGATCTCTCTTTGCAAGAATTTTTTTCTCCTATCAGTTTTTAAGCAGTAGGTTTAGCTCACAAAGCCCCTTCACCTTCATGTTGATCGGAAGTATGGCAGGGGAGAGGGCATTGGAGCTGCTTTCAGGTTTTTTCTTTTATCTATGCAACCAATTTTTCAAGTTTATTTTCCTTTTTAGGTGATTGGTTTTAAAAGTGCTTCATTCATAAATTCTGAGGATGTTAAGAGAAAAATTCTAAATCACGGAATTTAGAACATCACAGATGCTACAGGAGTCGGTAGCACCCTCTAGTGTACAATTTTAGAACCAGCATGGTCTCTGATGGGTGCATCTGAACCAGCTCAGAGCACTTACATTAGCCTATAGATAACCCAAAGCCTAGGATATAATAAAGTGTTGAAAAGGTCATGTCTTCTTTTTGTTTCTTTTGTATTTGTTTTGCTTTAGAGACAGGGTCTCACTATGCAGTTCAGGCTGGCCTTGAACTCACTATGTAGCCCAGGCTGGTCTCTAACTCATGGCGACCCTCCTGCCTCAGCCTGTTGAGTGCTGGGATTACAGGTGTGCACCACCATTTTCGGTTTAGCTCAAGTCATTTATTGGATACTGTACTGAAAGTGAAAACCAGACTGGGCTGCATGGGTACGTTTTCGCACCTTCATAAAGTAAAAAAACTGTGAACTTGAAAGGTCACAAGTTGAGTCATGCTAAGTCAAGCACTGGCTGTGTTTCTGCCTGTGACCTGCTTGCCTCCCATTGGATGCAAGGCTGTAAGGGCAGGGATTTCTACCCGTGTAGGTCACAGCAGTGTTCCCAGTGCCTAGCACAGTTTCTGGCACACAGTCGGTGCTCGATATAGTCCTTGACTGCACGACTGTGTAATCACTGTGACATAGAGGACATTCAGTAAGTGTTTGTTGGTTGAATGCACATATCATCACATGAATGAGCGGGTCGACCTTGAGCTGCTGGCTCCCCGGGCTGCCCCCCCGCCCCGCCCCGGCCTCAGCACAATACAAGACTGAGATGGAGTGAAGGTGGGCCAGGAACAGCACAGGGAGGGCAGGACCCTACGCTTTTGTTTCCACTTCCAGCTGATAACCGTGCTGCTGGCCTCAGTGGAGGCAGCAGGCTCTCATGGCAGGCGAAGTTGAATTCAAGCACTGGTACGCTGTGGCTCCCAGGGCTCGGGGTTCATCCTCGAGCTGCGAGGATGTTGTTGTTCTAGGCATGAGCACTGCCCGGCTCAGGGGCCCGAAACGCTGGGCCAACAGCTGGCCTCGCGCCTCAGGTTTTGTCGTTGACGCCTTGCTGGGGGGCGCCTGGCCTTGGCGTCCTCCCGCAGCTGTTGGCTGCGCCTGCGGATATCCTGGGTCTCACTGCGGAAACGTCAGTGTGCCGTACGCGTTGTATCTCGTGTCCACTGATAAGTCTCGCTGCCACGCCGCGGCCTCTCCCCAGTCCACTCCTCTCGGGTCCGCCCGCGGCAGCCTTCGGTCTCTCTCCTCCCTTTCGCCGGCTCCTAAGCACGTATCTTCTTCACGCTAGATGCATCAGGTGAAGTCCTGGCGGCGAAAAGGTTGCGTGGACCGTGAAACTCTCCGTACACCCTAAGCGCGCCTAGCACAGAGACTTCTCCTAGGTCAGTCGGTCGAGCTCAGGAAGCCATCAAGTAACATACCGGAAGCGGCTGGGCGGTTGATGCTTTCTTTTTCCTAGCAACGGGTCGTGAAGGAAGTGGTTGCCGCCGCTGCACGCCGTGCGCCTGCGCAGAGAAATCGCCGCTGACGGAGCGGGATCTCGGTGGCCGTGTCCGGCGCGCTGAGGGCAGCTGGAACGTCTCGGGTGGCGGAGCCGCCAGAGGGGCCGGGATGGCGGCGCCGTTCTCCCCTCGCAGGGAAGCCGTGGCTGCCGACCGGTGCTGGTTGGTGCTACTGTCACCCTTGCTGTTGGTGGCTTTGCTGGCGCGGCCCGCGGGGGCGCTGGTGGAGGGGCTGTACTGCGGCATTCGGGACTGCTACGAGGTGCTGGGCGTGAGCCGCTCGGCCGGCAAGGCAGAGATCGCGAGGGCCTACCGCCAGCTGGCCCGGCGCTACCACCCCGACCGCTACCGGCCCGAGCCCGGCGACCAGGGCCCAGGGCGGACGCCGCAGAGCGCCGAGGAGGCTTTCCTGCTGGTGGCGACCGCCTATGAGACTCTCAAGGTATGGGCTGAGGGGAGGACCCCGCGGGAAGCGAGTGGGGTGGCGCTTCGGGCCCCGGCCCGCGCCGCCCGGTCTTTTGTGCCCTGGGAGCGGCCACCACCTCGACCTTTAGGAGCCTCACGTTTCTCACGTAGCCCTGTGAAAGTCCCCTGGGCCACTGGCCAGGATGGGAAATGGGAGCCTTCTTGGGCTTTGGGGGCAGGGGGACAGCCAGCCCCCTCCTCTTTTCATGAGTCATCGTGATTGCAAAGCTTTGGATATTCTATGGTTTCGTGAGAGCATAGTCGGAAAGCAGGGTGATTGTTCTTAGGATCTGGGACAGGACCCAGGAAAGGCCTGGAATATTGAGCAACGGTGTGACTGTGACCATTTGACATGACAGAACTTTGATCTCTCGAGGGATAGTTTTAACAAAGGCACTTAGATTAGGTTTTGAGGAGCTGTCATTAGACCCGATGCTTGCCTCTTGCCTCTGACCATGAGACCCGAGTGACCTTGGATAGCGCTTTCTTCATATGCACGATTAAGGCCATACCTCCTCATAGTGTCATTATGAGGATTTAATGATAACTATAAGAAACTCGGTACATAAAACCTGTAAATGAGTAATTAATGATCTGGAGAAAAAGACTCTTGAAAATTTCTGGCACAAAATATTTTTCCGACGTATGTTTAATCATTTTACAAAGGTTTTATTGTGTCCTGTGGGGCTGGAGATGGAGAGATATAGTGTAATGCTATTTTCTGTTACTACAAAAATCAAACCGTATTAAAAACTCATCAAGTCCTTGGGTGTATCACTGCTTCAAGGGCCCCATTATGGTGAGGCAATAGCTGTTGTAGTTGTATGGTATTTCTCTCCTAGTCTTTTTTTTTTTTTCCTGAGGTAAGTTTTCCATGTAGTTAGACTATATAGTCTGCTTTTAATGCCTACTTTGTGTGGATGTACTGTCGTTTAAGCATGAATTGTTTCTCCAGATTAGTTTTATGGAGCTGAAAATGCTGCATATTGCATCAAGGAGCTAGAGACTCTTCATGCTTTTCAGAGCAGTGTAGGTGTTTGGAGTCATAAAAATGAATGTTGTTGCTTTACTAATTCTCACCAGCATTAGATTGTAATTGTCATAGGCAATTAAGTGAGGTATGGGGAGGGAGCTGGGAAAATGCTGAGGCTAGAGAGCTTAGTTGCCCATTACTTTGGGTAGAGTGAGGAGGACAGATTTGAGAAAAGTGGGAAAAAACTCTGTCCACCTGGGGTTGCCTAGTGTGTGAAGCCCCAGCCTGCTCTTTGCGGGACAAAGATAATTTCCAGGCTGCTGTGTTCTCTCACAGTAGCCTGCCCTTGTCCTGTAGAATGTACTTATTTTCCTACTTTTACTTAGCCCCAAAGCACTCTACAGAGCCTGTTTCTTTTTCTAGCTTTTAATAAATGTAAAACCTTGCTACTGTTAAAAAAGGATGGGATCCAGGCAGTCAGCCTGCTAGTGGTGCTCCAAAGCCCTGGTGATGCAGAAGGAAGCTCTGGACAGGCAGAACTTCCACAAGACAGGACAGCAGAAGTGCTCGCCCCTGTTGTCTTCTGGTGGGTTTTGCTGATATGGGATATGGGTAGGTTTGGGAAGAGACTGGTGAGCATGTTGGTAAGAACTTTGAAAATATGGGCCACAGTTATGGGGTAGAAAGAGTGACAGAAATTCTTACCAGGAGGCCTCCTGGGATTCTCTGTTCTTGACATTTTCTCAAAGACAAAGTTTCAGAGGACTGATCTAGTGGATATTTGTGGTTGCCTCTAAAGGTTTCTACCCTTGAAATTTAGTACTGATTTATTAGCTGATAAAAAGCTAGTTTGTCCACTGAACAGGTAGGAACTTTTAGTTAGTTAAACACTAGTGTGCTGGTAGAAAGTAACTCTTTTACTGAACTCTTAACAGGGTGTTTGTGGTAGCTACAAATACCTCCCAACAAGGAAGTAAAAATGGAGATGTACTAAGAAAGGAGGGAGCATGGGGAGTGTTCTATAGCTCCTCAGCCTCCCTACTGTATTACTCCTAGAGGATAGAAATTATCTGTGAGAGAAAAGAGATGTTTGGAGATAGCCTGGACCTTTGAAAATCACCCTCAGCAGAATTCTATAAATATTGCTGTGTAAATTAAGGCATTGCAACAGTAGTTAGCATATTTAACTATTGGGGACTCAGGGAATTCATGGACTTTGGAAGTCAGTAAACAGACTCTCACTAGCTGTATCAACATTGGATCTCATGAGGTGGAACACTCTAGTCCTGCTTACGTATTCATATGTGGCTATAGCACTTATCACACTGCCCTATGTATATTGAGTAACCCCTCCCCTTTCTACTAAACCACACTCCTTATTTTTTGTGTGTATGTTCATAGCACCTAGCACAGTGTCTGGCACATCAGATAATGAATGTTAATTAATTAAACTCACATTGGAGACGGATTCAGATAGAATGGAAATTGAATTTCTGGCATTTTACATTGTTATACAGAGCATACTTTGTCATTTTACCCAAATTAATTGTACTTTTAAAGAGGAGTATAGCTATATAAATTGGATGATTATGAATGAAAAATCCCTGCATGACAAAAATTGTACTTTTAATGTTTTTTTAAAGTGAGAACAGTGATCATTTTTGAACAGATAAAAATTGAAGTAAACATGAGAAATGGCATAGAAATAAACATGCAGGAACATCTAGAAAGGATGCACTTAGAAAAACTATGATTGATAGGAAATGGGAAAATAGGACTTGACAACATTTTGCAAGATTGTAAGAGAAGAGCATGGGGAATATTGCTGGCATGAAGGTTATCTGGCAAGTGGAAAAGATATATAGAGTGAACCTTCTGCAATATCCTCAGTATATTCTTTTACTTAACCTTTTCTCCAACCAGTTCTGACATAGGTGCTGGGGAGGAGACCATGACAACAGAAAAGGCATACTTTATGACTTTAAGCTTTTAACATAAAAAGGAAGACAGATACTTATTGTTTAGTTATTAGTTATTTATGTTACATAATAAAACAAAGGAGACATACTTATTTGGTTTTTATTTATATTATATAATAAAAGTTTATGCCTATTATATTGCAGCATGGAGAGGAAAGCAATTATTGCTTTTGGAAGATTAGAGAAGAATGTTTTCTTCGAAGTAGATCTGGAAAAAAGTCACCCAGATTGGTAGTGAAAGGACATTTCTGATAGGTGGAAAGCTTAATTAAAACATAATTGGGCTGGAGATTTAGCTCAGCACTGTGCCTGCCTCGAAAGTGCAAGGTCCTGAGTTTGATCCCCAGTACTGCAAAAACAAAACAAAAACAAAAAAACCTTAACAGAAATAGAGCATCATGAATGTTCAAGGCTTATTCTAGGATTGAAATGTTGGGAGGTGTAGTAATAAGTATTTATTTACATAGAAGACTCAAAATATTCTACCAAAAGACTAGAACTATAACAAATTCAGCAAGGTAGCAGGATACTAATCAGCACACAAAAATGAAGAGTGTTGGGCTGGGAATTTAGCTCAGTGGCACCATGCCTGGCTCATAAGCACAAGGTCCTGAGTTCAATCCCTGGTACCAAAAAAAAAGAATAGTGTTCTGTGCATCAATAATGGATCCATCAAGAAAGAATTTAGAAAAGTAATACCATTCATAATAGCATCAAGAAAAATTAAATACTTAGGAATTAACCTAAAAAAGGAAGTAAAACATTTCTATAATGAAAACTATAATACTCTGAAAAAGAAGATCAAAGAGGACATCAGAAAATTGAAAGATATCCCGATCTTGGATAAGCAGAACCAACATTGTCAAAATGGGCATATTTCCAAAACTGATATAGAGATTTAATGCAATCCCAATCAAAATGACCTACAGCATTCCTCACAGAACTAGAGAAAGCAATCCTAAAATTCATATGGAACCAGAAGAGATCCAGAATAGCAAAAACAGTCCTGCACAACAAGAACAAAGCAGGATGGATCAAAATTTCAGATTTCAAGTTATATGATGGAGCTACAATGATTAAAACAGCATGGTAAAGGGACCACAAATACATGCTAAAGGAAGGAGAGGCTCCTTAACAAATGATGCTGGAAAACTGGCTAAAAACATGCAGAAGATTGAATGTAGACCCTTATTTCCCACCATGTACTAAATTAAAATCAAAATAGTCCAAAGATCTAAATTTGTTTTTGGTTTTTTGAGACAGGGTCTTGCTGTGTAGTTCAGGCTAGCATTGAACTTACTGTGTAGCCCAGGCTGGCCTTGAACTTGTGGTGCTCTTCCTGCCTCAGCCTCCTGAGTGTTAGGATTACAGGTGTGCACCACCACACCCAGCTAAAGATCTAAATATTAAGATAGAAACAATCTGCTGGAAGATAAAATAGGTAAAACTCAAAGATAACAGGCTTAAGCAAGGAACTGTCTCAACAGAACCCCAGTTGCGCAAGAGATAACATCAGGAATCAACAAACGCGGGGTTATATTAAATAAAAAGCACAGCAAAGGAAACAAACAGCAGAGTGAAGAGACAACCACAGAATGGGCAGAAAATGCTTGTTAGCTATTCCTCTGTCTTAGTTACTTCCTCATCACTGGGACAAAATACCTGACCCCCACAAGTTAAGTTTAGCTCACAGTTTGTGGTGGTTTCAGTCCATAGTTGACTGCCTCCCAGGCAGACAGAGGGGCATGGCAGAGGAGAAATAGTCCCATGGCAGGGCAGGCAGGAGGCAGCAAAGCAGTAAGCCTCCCTTTTTCTTTTACTGTTCCATCCAGGCTACAAGCCTATTGGATGGTGCCATCCACACCCAGAACTATGCTAAACCCATCAGTGGACTAATTTAGTTACCATACACCCTTAATCCAGATTCGCAGACCCTAGATCCACCTACCTCTGAAAAGCCCCACCTATGAAAGCATGAGACTTTGAGGGGACTCTTAGATACAAGCCATAATATCCTTGGACA
Organism: Heterocephalus glaber; assembly: GCF_000247695.1. The sequence goes on along the minus strand of NW_004624760.1, from coordinate 23,368,643 downwards.
GAAGACTCATATATAAGAACTCAAAACATTAGATTTCCAAAAATAGAAGACCCAGTGAAAAAATGGACAACTGAAGTACAAATGGGCAATAAATATGTGGGAAAAAAATCTTCCAACACCTCTGGCCATTAGAGAAATGCAAATTAAAACCACACTGATATACCATCTTACTCGAGAAAGAATGACTCCCGTCAAGAAGTCAGATAATAACAAATGTTGCCAGGCTGTGGGAAAAAGGAACCCTTCAACGTCATTGGTGAGAATGTAAACTAGTATAACCACTATGAAAATCAGTATGGAGTTTCCTCAGAAAACTAAAGCTAAAAATTCCCTTTGACCCAGCTCTTCTCCTCCTAGGTATCTTCCTAGAAGAGTTGAAGATACCATACCACAGTAATACATAGTTACTCATGTTTGTAGCAGCACAGCTCATAATAGTTAAATCTTAAAAGTGGCCTGTAATGCCCATCAACATTTAATAATATTTATACGCAATGTAGTACTACTCTGTTATAAAGAAGGATAAATTTGAGTCATTTGTAGGAAAATGGTTGCACATTGAGCATAATATTAAGTGAATTCAGATACACAAGCTTAAATATTGCATGGTTTCTCCTAAGAAACCCAAAGTATAAATAAAGAGCAAAATAAAAGATAGATAATAGGAAACAGTGAGAAAGATATTTTACAAATGAAAAGGGACTAGGAGATAGAGGAAGGGGGCAGAAAAAGAACTAATATATATTATGTACATGTATCAACTTCCTGCAATGAATGTAATCATTATGTACTGCAAACATGTGCTAATAAAATAAAAAAATTTAAAGTATGTGTACGAGAGAATGTGTGTATAGGATACATACAAATACTAAGCTATTTTATATAAGGGACTTGAGCATCTGAGAATTTGTTATCTACCATGATCCTAGAACCAATCCCCCATGAATACTGAAAGATGACTATTTTATGAAATATTAAATAAAATTCTATTACAGTTATGATGCCAATAAATAACCAAATTAAGAAAATATATAGATTATAGACAGCAGATAGTTTTTATTTCACGTGCCTACTCTGATTGGTCCTGACCACCTAGAACACTTTTAGGATCCTTTCTTGGTTCAGTGGGAAGGAGTGACACATTTGATAGTGATTTCTTTCATGGGCCCAGATGAGTATGATAATATTTGTACCACATTTACTTTTTCTGCTCTGAAACCATAAACGTTATTTTATACTGATTCTTTAACTTCAACCCTTTCCCCCTACTTATAGTGGAGGTTGATTGTATACCAGATATGTTTAATTCTGGTGCTTTGATTACCTGACACACAGTGTCATCAGCAGCCTAGCAGTGTTCTTGATCTCAACCCAAAAACTATTGAGTTGATAAAATTGTAGCCAGAAGCCAAGCAGTTGACATTTTAATTTAGCTCGTACAGAGTTATCATAGGTAAATGGGATATTTTGAGATAACCACAAAGACCTTTCTTATGTTTTTTATAGACTTTGTGGATCTGCTCCTTCCAGGTTGAAATACATGGGAGGAAGAATATTTTAAGAGGCCGGAACAGAGCTTGGGATCAGATGATGAATGACCCTTTAGGCTATATTCAGGAATTTGAACTGCATGTTTTTTGAATACTTACCAGTTTTTAAAGTAGAGAAATGAGAAAATCTATTTGTTTTTGGAAGAAAACTCTGGGAGCAGAATGGGTTGGGGAGCAAGAAGATATTTTTGACAACTCATTTTTAGAGTCATCTTTTGGAACTCATCATTCCTCTTTTGTAACTTGAGAATCTGTTGGTTAATTTCCCACTCCTTTTGCTTAATTTTGCTTCCTTTAAAACTTACATTTTTCTTTACTGTTTCCTATTTCCTTTCTCTTCTCACTCATCTTAAGCTACTGTAGACTGACATGTGCACCTGCACATGTACTGAAACTGTCCTTGTTAACAGGTGAATAGTCATACTTAATCAACTAATCCCATGGTTCTTCCTTTCTTCTTCTTACTGGAACTCTTTGTGGCATTTGGTACTGTTGACTATTACGTTCTTCAGAGTATCTTGTTTTGACTTCCTTGATGTAGTTTCCTCCTTTTTTTCCTATTTTCTAGCCATTTCTTTTCAGTATTTATTTATGTTTTAATTTATTACTTTTTTCAAGGTGTTGGAGATTGCATGTAGGGCCTTGGGCATGCAAGGCAAGCACTCTACCACTGAGCTACACCCTCAGCCCTCTTTTCAGTCTTCAAAGTCTTCCTTTCTTCCTCATATGCCTTAACTATTGCTTTTTCTTAGAGTTCTGTCCTTTGTCTTTTCTTTGCTGTTTTCTAAGCACATATTGACAAAACTGTATCTTTGACTGTATCCCTCCTTTTAAGTTGACAACTCTAAAACCTGCAAGCTTTGCAGGCTTGTGTTTTCAACTGCTTCTCATTTATATAGCACAGAAACCCGCAGTCTAACATGTCTGAAATCAATCATGTTATCTTTTAAATTTTTTCAATGCTAGGCATCAAATCCAGGGCCTTATGTGTGTTAGGCAAGTACTGTCCTACTTAGCTATGTCCACAGCCCAGTCTTTTTCTTTGTTAAATCATAAACTTTAAAAGGGAATATAGTGATGGTTCTCACATAAATTTGAGGTGAATGAGAGATTTCTCTAACTCATTTATTAGTGAGGGAACCAGTAAGATATAAAATTAGCACAGAAGAGAAACATATTGCACATTGGTAGATAAGGAATACCTATAAAAGCTGATGAGCGGGATAAGGTGGTGACATCCATAAGCCCAGCTACTGGGGAGGCTGAGGCAGGAGGCTAGTAAGTTCAAGGTCAGCCTGGGCAACTTAGCAAGACTATATTTCAAAAATAAATACAAAATTAATAGATTATTTAATTAATTAAAGTACTGGGGATGTAGTCCAGTGGTAGAGTGCTTGTTTACCAGGCTAAGTGCCCTAGGATCAATCCCCAGGACTGGGTGGGGGAAGTAAACCTAATATCTGCAAGGCAATAATCTGTTCCATTCCACAGAACACAGTTTACCTTTCTGTGAACAGGAATTTTTTGCATTATTTCCAGTTTTTCACAAGTTACTTCTGACATAACAGTTAATGTAGGTTAATCAAAGACAAAGAAGGGTACACTCCTATAGGAATAGATAAATCCTAGAGGCTCCAGAGCTTGAAAGGATATCCAGTAGTTTTCATAATCTCCTATTGCAGAATCTTCTAGTTTTCTCCTGTATGTTCTCCACACTTGGTGTCCTCCTATTCTTTTTTTTTTTTTTTTT
>NW_004624760.1:23321800-23351507 GCF_000247695.1 Heterocephalus glaber | reverse complement strand
TCCATCTCATTTCCCTTTGGGGTTGCTGTAGGTGATCTGGAAGTCTGGTTTTGAGACTTATTTACGTGTTTTCTCATTTCGACTGGGGCGGGGGCTGTTAGTGCCTGTACAGATTACCTCCTCTGAGATGGATGAGGTGGGACAGGGGCCAGGAGCAGTGATAGGGATGGTGATCCAAAAGCCCTTTCCTGTGGGCTGGGAGCAGCCGGAGGGATGGTGGCCGGGAAACCCCTTCCTCTGGACCAGGAGCAGTGGGATGGTGGCTCAGAAGCCCCTCCCTCTGGGCCAGGAGGGGTGGGAGGTATGGTGGCCCGGAAGCCCCTTCCTCTGGGCCAGGAGCAGCAGGACAGAAGGTGGCCCAAAAGCCCTTTCCTCTGGGCCGGGAGCAGCGGGAGGTATGGTGACCGGGAAGCCCCTTCCTCTGGACCAGGAGCAGTGGGACTCAGTACCTTGATCTGGTGTTCCGGTGTCCTCTGCGTCTTTGTAGTGTGGAATCAGGTGGCTGCCTGTCTGCAGCGGGGTGATTCGATGTCTTCCGCGCGACTCAGGACCTCGGTAGGTCGTGCACAGACCTGCCTGTCTGTAGTGGGCTGATTCAGCGTGTGTTCCGCATGACTGGGGACCTCGGTAGGGTGTGGGCAGACATACCTGTCTGCAGCGGGCTGATTCAGCATGTGTTCCGCGCGACTGGGGACCTCAGTCTGTCACTCCTTTTTATAAGTGATGTTTTAAATACATTTTATTGAAAGTAAAGTTTTGGTCTGAATAATATTTAAGTAAATTAACTTTGTATGAGTTGCTGTTTTTGTAAGTTAAAATATTCAGCCTGTTAACAACATAATAATAGAAGTTAACATTAATTAGCTCTTAAACTATTAGAGAAATTTCTCTCTTAGACAAAAATATTGTGTCTTAGATGACTGTACTGGGCTGATAGGTTATTATATGAGGTTAATACTTCCTAGTATTTGGAAGTAATATTTCTTTCTAAAATTTGATGTGGGTTTGAAACTGGCTATAACATGACAGCTTGTCCATTTAGTTTCAGTTGACATCCACTAAAAGTTAAAAACAGATGTTCTTTGTTCTTAACCTATGTAGTTTATCTAACCTTCTTTGAAGGACTTAATACAACTTTTTTTGAAAAGCCAGTCTTTGGAGATAAAGTAGTAGATGTATGCTCAATTTGGTGACAAACATATCTTTTTTTTGGTACTGGGAATTAAACTCAGGACCTCACGCTTGCCAGGCACTGTGCTGCTAAGCTATATCCCTAGCCAACAAGCGTATCTTTAAGATCATTTTGTTCCTTGGCTAAAATTAACAAAACTGAAGGTTATGTTTGCAATGTACCATGTTTAAAAAATGGTATTGATTCTTTAATATTGGATGTTAATTATACAAGGGAAATATTAAGCTATTTAAACACAGTTTAAACTCATGGGATTTCAATGAGGAAAAGAATGCATTCCTAAATTACAGAAATCTGTGACAAAAAGGTACTACCAGCTTTTCTACAAGTTTTTTTGTTTCACGCTGAATGTTGAAATGCTTAAACTTCATATTTTTAGAGGAACAGTCTTCAGAAGACAAGTCAGTATATTCACTGGAAACTTTTATGTAGAATTATATTTGAAAAATGTACAAATGCCATAAAGTTAACAGCAAATGTTTCTCTTTTCATTGTAAAGTTATATAGTATTATTTATATTTACAGGTTTATAAACAAGAACAGGAAGAAGAATTAAAGAAAAAATTGGCAAATGACCCTAGATGGAAGAGATACAGGAGATGGATGAAGAATGAAGGGCCTGGCCGGTTAACATTTGTGGATGATTGAAGATTGATGGAATGCTACTATGTCAAACTTTAATTTGATATTATTTTTCATAACTGAATTATTTTAGAAATGTATCAACTGCTCCTCAGCAGTAACTTAAAATGCCAGAAGTATTGATTAAACAGAATAATGTAGAAATATCAACTTTCACTTAAAACTTTATACATAAAACATTTATGATTGTTCAATTTTTATAATGTATTTATGGATTTTGTTAAAAGATTTGACATGAAAATTTATTAGTTGCCATTTAAAAATTTTATAGTTCAGTTAAAGATTTGACATGAAAATTTATACCATTTAAAATTTTGGTGTGTTAAGTGTTTATTCTTCGAGGGTGTTTCCTTATTCTTTGTTATACTGCTACATTTTTCTGCTTTCATGGCCTATATATTTTCATGAACTGTAAGAAAATAGAAAATGATAACATTTAATTATTGTGTCTTTTTGGACACAAACTTCTTCAGTGGAATTATTCAGCTATCATGTTGTCTTCATTATAGTCATTGTAGGATTGAAATATGTTCAAATTAATCTCTCTAGGAGAGTCTTCTGCTAGAATGTCTTTAAATCCCCACCTTTCATTATTACAGTACTCTTAAAGATCAGAAACTCTCCAAGAGAGTGGGTCTATCCTCATGTCCTTGTAGGATGATCTTGATTATAGTCTCATTATAGGACTATAACTGTATTCTCAAACATTTCTGCAGAAAGGGACTTTGTAAAAGGATCTTTTGTACCACAGTACTTTTTTTGGGGGGGGTCCCCTCTAATTTAAAAAAATGACAAGAGATAGTGTGCTGAAAAATTGTTTATATATTATGAAGTCCTTGATTGGTGAAAACTCCATTGTACATGAGAACATTTATATGCATTTAAACTAGAAAGAAGATATGCATGGTTATGTACTGTTCTCAACCACTGAAATATAAATGTTTTTACATATATGGAAATCAAAGTAAATGGCACATAATTTGAGTGAATCAAAAGCATGATACTGTACCAAAGTATCAGTACACATTCATGGTAGTGAATCAGTACTCCTGTAAAGGATTTATCCTATTGCTTCATATTAATAAATGGTTGTAATATATTGTTTGTTGGTATGACATTTTAAACTAAAGACTAATATATTGCATTTTATATGATATAATTTTAAATGATTAGGGTAGCATAGTAGGTACACAGAATCTCTTTAATACTAAAGTCCTAAACTCACAACATATAAAGGGTTCTGTCATTGCTAATTTAGATAAAGACTTCAGGCCAGTTATATAATCTGTGAATGATTGCTTTAATTGGTTCATTTATAAAATTGGGAAAGAATTTGAACCATTTATAGGGCTCCTTTGCAGCTCTAAAATTCTGAAGTTACATAATTATCTTTTTCTTTTTTTTTTTTTGGTACTGGGTATCGAACTTGGGACCTTGCGCTTGCGAGGCAGGCGGCAGAACCACTGAGCTAAATCCCCGGCCCACATAATTATCTTTTTATAAACTCTAGATGAAAATATGGATCCATTCATTTTTATGAGCATGAATAAGGTATAGGGGTAAATTACAGGTAGCTATGTTTCCAACCTCAAATGCCCAACTTTTACCCAGAGATGAATGCCTTTAAGATGCTGTGGTTGTCTGTAGAGTCAGTAGTCCCTGTCTTAGCGAACGCGTGATCATACAACTAACACATGCTGCCATTTATCATCTCTGAACAGAAATATGTGCCATATATTATGGAGACCAAAAAGAAATATAGGTACTTGCTTTTATAATTTTCAAAGAAATTTATGAATGCTTGTATTTTTTTATCTAGTGGTAAGGAAAGAAAGAAGACAAGAGATGATAACATTCATAAGGATTGGCTGATATAGACAGTATATCTTTATGGACATTCTGTAAGATTTTTTGTATTTCTTCCTGTCTTTCCAGAAATCTCATTTCTAGACTTGTCCCTGGGATCCTGCTCACCGGGTAACGTTTGGTCTGTCTTTTGGAGACACAGTCATTGTGTGAATCAAGAGGAGTGAACTGTCTTTAACAAGAGGACTATTATTCTCTTAACACGCTACAGTAACTCTGTGCTTTAAAATCCTAGGGTGAAGGAACAGCCATTAGTTGTCACAAATGTCATTTAAATATTCTGGATATTTTTACTATCACCATACTCTACCCACTCCCCTAAAAAAAAAAGCCTCTCTATTTTAGAAACTTTTGGAGAAGAATCCTGTTCAGAGGACCCCATAAGCTCCTCTAGTTGTGGGCCTCATGTTGAAATTTAGTTGTTGTTCTTCACTTTAGGACTATCATCATTTCCTCTTTGGTTGGGATTTAAGGGCTGACAGAGCAGAGCTGACAGGTGCCACCTATTCATTCATTGTCATATATAATTGAGGTCTGCAGAAATTACCCTTGAGCTTATATTCATTCATATCTGATATCTTCATAACAAGAGTCCCCTAGTAGCCCTTTCCTCAGTCTTATTAATGAATTCTTCAAGTTCTACAAATCATAGGTTGCAGTTTCATAACATATCTATTAGACACCATGCTTGAAATCTTAAACACTACAATTGGTATATAGGATTTAAAAAAATTTATATGAGCCAGGCATGGTGGTGCACAGCTGTAAAGCCAACACTCTGGGAGGCTGAGGCAGAAGGACTGTAAGTTCAAGCCTAGTCTGGGTGATTAAAATATTTACATATAGAGAATAAACTTAGTACTATTGGGTTTATGTTTAGAGAATCATAATATGTTTCCTTTGAGATTGGGAAGGAGTGAGGAAAAGGCACTAAACACTAAACTTTAGCATCCAAACCTTGTAGATGGAAGCCAAAAGTTCTGTAACACTCAGCTAGTTTTATGAGCCAGATTTCTGGCTGCTAACAAAGTTCTATGGAAATTAGAAATGGCTTTTATTAGACACTGGTATAAGTAGGATCTAGCTACTATATGTAGTGAAATCGAATATAGTCTCTTGTAATTGTACATTTGAGGCAGATAAATGGTATTGAAATAAACCAGTTATATTTGGATTATTCATCTTATCAAAATGTGATACTCTTCACATTTAAATATGGGTTAAAGCTAAATCTAGAACCTAATAATAACCTAATTAACTTTTCCAGTTTTCTCATCTGAAATGAGCAATTGTTAAGAGATTCTCTTGCTACTGGGTTTGGTAGCTAGGATAATGAACACATTGAGCTTTCCTTCACAGCACTGAGAATCTGTCTATCACTGAAGAAAATGAGGCTGGTGTCTACAGAAAGAAGAGCCAAGAGACAGAGAATGAGGGCCATGTAGCTATTCTGTAGGTAGGTAAACCTAGTAGCTTAAAGTCCCCGCAATTTTCATTTATACACCCCAGTATATTACCTTTCCGCATTACTCAACTTAAGTGGGTCTGACAATGGCATACAAGAATAAGGACAAATTCATGATACCCTAAGTGACCCCCCCCACACTGTTTACATATAGTAATGATCACAGGTTCATAAAACTAATGGGCGTGTTAAAAAAATGCAGGAAATTAGAGACAATGGTCATAGTTAAGTGGTGAGGTGGGGGGCCGAGAGGGCTTGATTAATTTTATTCTATACTTCACAAAGGTATTGGGGTCTGGAGTTTTAACCCTACTTACCCCTGTCCAACCAACTGGTAGGATTTCCACGAAACAGTAAAGTTTTATAAGTTTGCCTCACTGTTTAATGGAAAGCCTACGAATTGTGCTTCACTTCCCTTGGGTTACAGCCTTCGCGTGGTCCTTTATTTGTCCAACTCGCGTCGCACTTCGACTCCTGCCCCCGGGAACGGTCGTTCTCCGATTTACCCCCAGTCCGTGTCCGCAACCCGCACGACTCTCGCCCGTCCAGGAAGCCAGGCTTCGCCCCGGAGGGGGCCGCCGCGCCTGGGGTCCGGGCACAGACGCAGAGGTCACCTCGGTTTAGACTGCATGAAGAACTGAGGGAACCCGGATTGCCCCTTGTCCGCGCTGCGGGCCGAAGCGGTCTAGGCCGGGCGCGGGGCGGGGCGGGCACAGCTGCTTCCCCGCCCCGGGGCGGTGCCGGCTCTGCCAGGCCGAGCAGCCCACCCCGGCCCAGCCGCTCGGAGCCGGAGCCGCCGTCGCCATGTCTTCCGGGCCCAGTGTGAGCGCCCTGCAGCGCCTGGTGGAGCAGCTCAAGCTCGAGGCCAGTGTGGAGAGGATCAAGGTGAGGCCTGCTTGGAAGCGCGCGCCGCTGGGCGACCTCGGCTCGTGACCCCGGGCCAGCCCGGGCTGGGCGGGGCGGCTGAAGGCCCCGAAAGCGCTCGCGAGTCGGAACCTGGTCCAGGCGCCCGAGGGCCAGGCCGGCCCCGCCGGGCCCCGCCAAGTGGGGCTGTCTCTCCTGGGCGTCCCCCCTCCAGAAGGCTCGCCTGTTGTTAGCTGTGTGGACAGTGATCCAGAGGGGACCAGTGATGCGAGCGACACGCTGGCGACTCGGACTCCACTGAGGCGGGAGGACGGAGTCCAGGGATGGAGAGGACACCGACTGGACAAGACCTGGCGGTGGATAGATAGGATGAGAAGGGAGGAGGATGGATGCTCAGGTTTCTGGCGCGGTGACAGGATGAGTGGCGCTGCCATCCTCTAACGTGGATAGCAGGAGGGGATCTTAGGGGGCACGAGTCCCGTTTTGGCTGTGTGGACTTGGCAGCAACACCCAAGAGGTATCGGCTGCATGGACTGCAGCGCAGGGGACAGGGCTGACGGAGGCCGTTGAACATGGATGGGAATGACAAAAATAGTGAGCAGAGACGAGAGCCTGCGACCAGGGACCAGTCAAAACGATGGCAGAGAGAAGAGGAAGCAAGAGAACGCAAGGAAGGGGGAATTCTCAGATATGTGGGGCTAGTCAGCAAGTCTGGTGTTTAGTCCTTGCCTAAGAAGGGCCTGTTGTGTAAGTGGTTTGGTAAGCAGTGTAGCACTCTGCGGTGTATGGAGACGTCGGAGCGGGCAGCATTGAAATAGAGCTCCACATCCGTGGGGCCTTCTCTCTATACCTGGCACTGGTCAAGGCAATAGGGTGATTCTGGTGGGGAAGAGAAACAATAAGAAGTTAACTAATAAAATGATTCCAGATAATAAATGAAGATTGTAAAACAAGATAAAGGGCAAGGATTATAGAGCACAGAGAGGTTTTAGTGATGTGTAGACGTGGAAGCAAAATGGCTTTTTTTGTAAAGATATCCAGTTTTAGGCTTCTTTTTGATGTTTCTGCTTTTGAGCCAGGGTCTCACTTTGTAATCTAGGCTGGCCTGAAATTTGCTATGTAGCCTATGGTGCACTCAAACTCCCAAGCATTGGGATTTCAGGTCAGGTGGCTACCTTACCTAGCTAAGAAATCTAGTTTTAAAGAAACTTAGGAAACGAAGTCTGTATTTTGAGATTGAGAGAAAGGAACATACTGTATTTTTAGGTCGAAGAGTAAAAACAGATGGAAAAGGAGAATGGGGCATGGGATTGGAGGGGCCCTTCTGAGTCAGGAAGGTAGATGTGTAATAATAGATGTTTCTAGACAGGGGCTAGAGAACTTTCGTGATGACATTTTTCCGTGAAATAGGAAGCCAAGTTTTCTTCTGGGGGAGGGGAAAGGGAAGTAGAGGAGTCAGAGAATACAGTAGCATATTGGACTGTAAACTTTCAGGAGTGGACCGCTAACAGGTGTTGCTTGTAGCTGTAGGCATTGAGAAAAAGGTTGTTTGGGAGAGGAAATCAAGAACTGAAACTAGGATTGTTGAAACTGGTCAGGACCTGAAATGGAAAGGAAAACTGAATCAAATGCCTTCTTCCCCTATGAACTAGCTAGGAAAGATAATCATATCTATGTTTAAAAAATAATTATAGGTGTGTTAGTTACTTTTCTCTCATTGCTGAGACAAAATACTAGACACCCAAAGTTAGAGGTGAAGGGAATTATTTGGCTTACAGTTAGAGGTTCCAGTCCTTGGTTGGCTGGCTCCAAGACAGGGATGTCAAACATGCATCACAGAGGAGAAACAACATGGCATGCACACGTTAGCAAAGGCAACAAGAGGCCTTCACTGCGTCATTTTGCTCTTTTATCCCATCCAGACTACCTCAATTAGGGTGGTGCCAAACCACTCACTCACGTGTAGTGGTTTAGTAATCACATGCCCTTAATCCCAGCATCACATTCCAGATTCAGCTATCTCTTGACTGCATGAGGCTTTGGGGGGACATCCAGACCCAAACCATAACAGTAGATGCTGGAACAGACCAGAGCATTGGAGTGAAGTGCTCAAGGGCAATACCAGCCATAAGATAATAAGTGTATGTAAGGGGTGTACCCATAGTCTAGTCTGACTATGGCAGTGTGGCCATCTGGCCTTGGCTGGGCTTCTCTCAGGTAGCACCTTGGGAAGTAACAGTGTTCCAGAGTCTAGGCAGCCTCATTTCTAGGGTCAGTGTTGAATTCTTAGCACACCTAGGCATTTCTGCTTTTTGGCTAACTAGCTAGCTGTCTGGCAAACAAACGAAGCACCAACTTCCCATGAAGGACGTTGAAGGACTTTGCTTCCTAGTGATTAGAATCCTTGCTTTCCCTCCAAGCACTCCTCCTTTGGAGCAGTCTCTTGGGAGGTGCTGGATGAGCCTGGCTCAAGCCAAGGAAAGCCAGATAATAACCCAGAGGGATTACCCATCTCCGTGGCAGAACAACTTGTGGATGTTTGGACTTGCCTTTCTCATCCACAGTCTCTTCCTTGATACTGCTAGAGAGATGCTGACCACACTTACTCTTCTCAACACATCCCATATCTTAACTTTTTGGCCGTGTTCTCTAGGCTAAACTCCAGCTAACTCCATTTTCCCCAGGTCCTGGGGATCTGCTTTCCACCTATTATGTGCAGAGCTCCCCTGTTCCCCTGATGTAGATAGTAAACATGGGCATAATTGAATTACATTTCTTTTTAATTTAGTAACTGTTTTCTAAAACCAATAATTCCAATTATAATTAATACAAAAATGTCAAGAGTTTCTATTGAGGGAAAGTAAGCTTAAATTCATTGGTCTGGTTATATTATAATTATATAACTTAAACCATTATTACATTAATAAAACAAAAATTGCTAAAGCACTTCAGAAACTTAGTAGTAACGGTAACAGAAACAGTTGTATTAGTCTGTTTTCTGTTGCTGATAGCGGAATACAGAACCATAGACTGGGTAAATTGCAAAGAAAAGAAGTTTCTTGGAGCTCATGGTTCTGTGGGTCCAAATTTGAGGGGCCGCATCTGTTGATAGCTGTCTTGCTGGTAGCTCCCAAGGTAGCACAGGAAATCTTATGACAAGAGATGGGTAGTGTGTATTGTATGTGTGTCTCTTCTGTCCTCTGTCCTGTCTTAGGAAGCCTCCAGTATTTCAGTCTTGGGAGATCTACTCTGATGACTTTATCCAATCCTAACCAGCTCCCAAAGGCCCCACCTCTAAATATCATAGTCAGATTATGATTCTGCTCTGTTAATACCTCACAGTGTGAATTAAATTTCAATCTGGGGGGACACATTCAAACCATATCTGAACCACCACAGCAGTTACTGTTTCATTTATTTGGAGACTTGGAAAATTAATACAAGCTAATAATAACACTTGGACAGCATTTGAGACTATTTTTATACAGTATGGGTAAGTTTTTATACAAAGTCCCTTTTTACTTGCAAGAAAAATATAAAGTGAGAAAAGTTTCCAAGGAGAAATATACATCAAATGGAGAGTAAGAAGAAAAGACATAATGATACTGTATCAGTTTTTGTTACCTTAAAAGCTACCGAAAAACTTAGTGGTTTAAAACATTTAACTCACAATTCTTGGATAGACAGTGTGAGCTAATTTCAGCAGTGCAGCTCTGCTCATCTTTGCTGGGCTCTCCCCTGTGTTGCTGTCAGGTGGAGGGTTGGCTCTTTCACGTGGCCTGGGGTTGGCAGATGGTTGATGGCTGGCTGTTTTTCTTCCGAAAGACTTCTGGTACAGTGATTTTGGGTTCCAACTGCCACAAGTAAGGTAGCAGCAAAGATTCTTGGGGTCTTGACTGGAATTTGCCCACTAATATTTGCCATATTTTATCAGTCCAAGCAATTCACAGGGCTAGCCCAGATTTAGTGGGTGGGTAAGTAGAGACTATCTCTTCGTGGGAGGCGCTGCACAGTATTGTGACCATGTTTGCCATTTGCTTCAAATGTATTGCTATTATGCATTGGCACTGTGCTGAAGGCTTCATGTGTATTAACTCAATTGTCACATCAACGATTAAGTAAGATACTGTTACTCAGTACATTTTACAGATGACAAAATTGGTATTGCGAAGTTAAGTAACTTGGGTAGTGATTCAGCTGAATTTGGTCCAGGGAGCCTGTTTTTAAAAGCTACATTCATCATTATTATTATTATTATTATTATTATTATTTTCAGTACTGGGGATTGAAGCCCAAGTCCCAGCCTTCTAAACTTTAAGACAGTTTGCTCACATGGCAAATTTGACCTTTAATAATAATTGTGACCTTTATCAATATATGCATTACATAATGAAAATTTGTACAGGGAACACTAGTGTGCGATATTTCTTTACCAATGAAGTCTCAAAAGTAGGATTCTAAATGGATCAAACATACAGCTTTTTTTGTACCTTTGTTGGATAAGCAACCAAGCCCAAAACATCCTAAATTGAAGTTCACAGAAACTGTAACCTTTCCTCTGGAATTCATTTATTAGAATCAGCATAAAAGAAACTTGGAGGTTGCGGTAAATGTGACCTTTATCGGGTTGGAAGATGGTTTTCAGCATATCAGATGACTGACTGCTGGGTGGATCTGGATGTGAGCAGCACGTGGTGTTCTCTTTGTTTCAGGTTTCCCAGGCAGCTGCTGAGCTGCAGCAGTACTGTATACAGAATGCCTGTAAGGATGCCCTGCTGGTTGGTGTTCCGGCTGGCAGCAACCCCTTCCGGGAGCCCAGGTCCTGTACTTTACTCTGAAGACCAGTGAGTAATGATACTCTGTGCCATCCTGGGCCTGGGGCATTGTCACAGAACTTCCCAAAGGATTTGGGGACCTGCGGTTTGAATATCCACTAATCTTGGGGGAATTAAAATAAAAACCCGGCAAAATGCACAACTTTCCCTGAGGGGTGACTCTAGTCTGTAACTACCCAACCTGTAGAATATATCTAATTAGAAGAGTCTCAACTCTCTTTGGTGCTAATTCATGAGATACTTATTGTATCTTTATGTAGTGGAGCCTTTTACATGAGTTGACAGGTAGTAAGTAATTTCTTGACCTTAATCCTACCCTGGAAGAAGTAATGTAGCTACAGTGCTTGGGGAATGTGTGAATAGGATTAAAAGAGCTTTAAAAATTGATAACTGAAATGAAAACACCTCTTGGGTGGCATATTAGAAATTTCATCTTTCAATATTTTGTCTTGAGTTGTTATTCACATTTTCACTATTATTTTTTGAGAGGAAAAGGGCAGAGATTATTAGTCTTTTGGGACTAGCATATTTCAAATTATGTGTTCTAAATTGTGGTTAAACAGGAAGTACTCATCTTAGGTTCTTTTTTCATATACTTTCAAAAGGATATTGTTCATATTTAAAAGAAAAGTAGCCGAGAGTGGTGGCATATGCCTGTAATCCCACTCAGAGGTTGAGGCAGGAGGATCGCCCCGAGTTCAATGCCACCCTGAACTATGTAGCAAGACCCTGTCTCAGAATACCAAAAGAAAAAAGAAAAAGAAGGGGCTGGGGATTTAGCTCATTGGTTCCACCACCTGTCCCACAAGCACAAGGACCCGAGCTCTTTCCCCGGTACAAAAAAAAAAAAAAGTAACTCTATATTAGGTACAATAATACCTAATAATGGAAAATATACACATTTAGGATATTGAAGTAATAGTTTCATGTTGCCATAGTGTTTTTCTTTTTACAAAGCACTTTTGTAGGTTCCATTTGTTTTGTTTTGTTTTGGTACTGGGGATCGAACTCAGGTCCTTGCACTTGCAAGGCAGGCGCCGGAACCACTGAGCAAATCCCCAGCCCCACTTTTGTGGGTTCTATACATGCAGTGGTGTAGCTTGGATGTTTTATTGGACTAACTTCTTATTTTCTACTCTGAATACTAAAATGCCCTATGAAATGATGACTAGTTAATTTTATGAATAAACTTTACAGAAGTGAAAACCAACCAAACTCTCTTTGCAGCAAGGAAGAAGTTCATTGAGGAATGCCTTCAAGCACAAAGTGATGAATGAATCCCTCCAAGTCTCAAGAGAATGCTTTTCCTTTGCCAAAAGACTTTTAGATATTTCCTACCTTACCTATGGCAGAGTCCTATAGCAAAATTTCTACAAAAATTAATGATTTTCTACTCAAATAAGGAAAGTGAGTGAGAGTGGAATTTTAAATAATAATGGCCTGGTTCTTTTGCCAAAGTGCTTTATTTTAAGATAAACAAAAAACCTTACCAATAAATACAACCCTTTCATAAGTGAACTACTGGTGTTGCTATTCCTGGAATACCATGCATGTTTTATTTACTGAATGTTTACATTTTAGGAAGCAAAGCATTTTTGTCTATTAGAAAATTGAATGTTTACAATTTGTTTTTCCTAAGATTTTTATACTGCAATAAAATTGTTCTATTCTCATGAACTTACAATTACTAAATGAAGACAAAAAATATAAATTGGGGGAAAATAGACTTTTACTCATTAAATGGTGTCTTGATTTTTTTTGTAATTGGAAGATTTATATTTAACACTAAACATAGGAGATATTTCTTAGCCAAATTGTTTGGAAAGATTAATGTTAATGTTGTGTACTAGGCTGCCCCCTCTTATGTAGGAAGCACATTTAATCCTTTTCCTTCTAAATTTCTCTACTTTATAGTTGTGGTTGTACTTGTAAAGAATACTACATTATTTTATGTCTTTAAACAATGTTTAAAATGCAAATGACATATAGAAGAATGCAAATAGTTAAAAAAAATAATGTGAAAATACTGCAGCCTAAAAGAATTCTTTATGCCACACGTGTTTTATTTGGATGGTGTGCCTTTGATTTTATTTGCGACACTTTTAAAGAGACATTTTATTTGTCTTTGTAATAATGTTTGAAGATCTTGGGAATAAAATCTCTGCTTAATTGATCATTTTCTATGACAGCAATTTTTGTGTCTGATTTTATTATTTAAGGTTTCATGGATTTGTGTCCGCTTGTGGGAATGAGTGCTGGAAGTGTGAAGTAAAATTTTAGTTTTTGAGTCCTTGTAGGATTTTATTAAATGTCCCAAAAAGTAGATAAATGTATAACATGAAAAATGTATCATCACTGGCAACATTTGAAGTAGCCATGTATAAACCCATATATAAATAGATGGAAATATCTTTGAGTATCCATAGTTATAATAGGGAAAAAAGAAGCAATTAGATGGCTTCTCCCTGAATTTTTAGCCACTAAACTTCCAGATCTAAGTGATCTAGAACCCTTTCATTTGGTCATAATTCATGTATCCCCTTTCTAACCTTTCTGTTCTCTAGATCTGTTTTGTCTTTACAATTTTACCTTATCAATTATCCTTTCGCTTTTATCTTCATCAATTTCATCCTTTCTATTAGTATTTAAACACATTCCATTCTTCATCTTAACAGTAAGCATTTTTCAAAATGTCCATTAAAAACAAAATTCTCTCTTGATTCCACTTTCCCCTTCCACAAAAATTTGATAAGATGGTTCAGGAAAACCATTTGACTTATGAGTATAGATGTAAATGTCCTAAATATGAGCAAATCAAACTCAGTAGTACATTAAGAAAAATAGCACTTGGCAAAGCTAGTTTAACATAAGAATTTTGTCATTCATTATATGAATGGTGTAAGGGAATCTGTGCCAGAGTTATTTGAATAAAATTTAGTATCTGCTCTGAGTAAAAATTAAGAGATTAGTGAAACAGAAGTGAAAAGAAACTGAAGATGATAAAGATAATTTGTCAAAATCAACAGCAGATTTACTGTGTGGTGAAATGTTGCAGCATTCAGCATATCAGAGACAAGACAGAGACATCTTTAATCACTACTATTTATCAGCATTTGCTTTGGATGTCTTAGTATGGTAAAATGAGAAGATGGACTGGTTTGAATTTTTATTTTTTTGACACAAGTTCTTGCAGTGTTACCCAGGCTGGCCTCAAACTTGTAGTCCTCCTGCCTCAGCCTCCTAAGTAGCTGAGATTATACTTGGCTTGGTGTAATCATTTTAGAAGAAATGATATCTGTACTGTGATTATATAATTGTACACATTAGAAACTCATGAGAGTCTAGTAGAAGGAATACTTCAATTTGTAATAGAATTTGGGAGGCTGAATGGATAAAAATACATATAAAAATAAAAAGCATTCTCTGTACTAGCAATAGCTATTTAAAAATGAAAATGGAGGGCCAAGGATTTAGCTCAGTGGTTCTGCCACCTGCCTCGCAAGCTCAAGGACCCAAGTTTGATCCCCAGTACCATAAAAACCAAAAAATAAATAAAATAAAAATGAAAATGGAAACTATATTGTACTTTCACTTTCCTGACAGGACTATAAAACTACTTGGAATAACTTTAGTAAAAGTGCAAAAGTCAGCCACCTGTAGTCCCAGCTACTTAGGAGCTATGGGAAGCTGAGGCAGAAGGATCACTTGGGCCCAGGAATGTGAGGCCATCCTGGGCAGCTTAGTAAGTCTCAGGTGGGGGACGGAGAGTGGTTTCCTAGTGTGTATAGAACTGAGTCTAAATTAATGGCTACATTAAACTCTGGGATATTAAGCCAATTTCATTAAAATATCAATCTTACTAAAATTCACATATATGCTTAGTGTAATTCCTATCTTACTTACTTTTTGAAGGAAACCAGTTAAAATATTTTAATGTTCACAAGGAAAATCAACCGTCCAAGAATAGTTTCTTAAAACTATGTTGTGTGTGTTATGTGTGTGTGCATATAAAAATGGGAGGGTGAAACTTGTCTTCTTGGATATTAAAATTCTGAAGGTACTGAAGCAAAACAATATGATTTTAAATAAAATATTTTAAAACCCCATTTCAAATAATATTATTGTAGTATAGGAATAGGCAAATAGAGGATAGAATCATGACAGTTCTGAAATAAACTTGCCTTTCTATTCAGTGGGGAGGTATGCTTTACTTAATAAATGGTACTGACATTAGCATTCCATTTAGAAGAAAATAAAAGTGAGTATTACCCTCTACAAAAAGTTACGCATGGGTTAAAGAAACAATAAAGCATTAAAAGTTAGGAGAATAGTATATATAACTTTAGGCTAAAAAGAGCCTTCCTAAAGAAAGGCAGTAAACAGAAATCAAAAAGAAACGTGCATACTCAACTATATTAAATTAGTTTTACCAATATTTAAAAAGCAATATAATTAAATGCATTTAATTAAATACTGAATTAACTCTTGTAATAATTACAAATCAAGTAAAGCAAAGGACAGGAAAATATCTGACATACGTCTGAGTGATAATGGGCTCATATTCTTAAGACATTAAGTGCAGTGACTAAGGAAGGCACGGAACTCACTGGAAACAAATCAGAACTGGTCACATTTTTGAAATGATTTGAGAAGTAAGGGGCCTATAACTGTTCAAGTTGGACAAACCTAACCTCAGGCCTCTATTTTTTTTATTTTTTTAAATTTTTTTTTGGTACCGGGGATCAAACTCTGGTCCTTGAGCTTGCAAGGCAGGCAGTGGAACCACTGAATTAAATCCCCAGCCCTCAGGTCTCTAATCTTGAGTAGCAGGAAGCAGGTTGAGAAAACATTATGGTCCTGTCATCTCGTTTGACCTGGTCCAGTTGATGTCTCTCTGACCTGGCACTAGGAGCCTGAGGTGTGTTTTCCTCTTTGCCCTGGGGAAAATCTGGCCTGTGGTTGCCTGCAGGGGATGGGGAAAGGAACATTGCTAGAACCTCTGCCATGGGTCCTGGCCTCACGTGAGCCACTTACAGCACAAGGCAAAAGAATAAAGACAGGAAACTAGACTTTAGAGTAAAGCTGAGTCTTGGGGCAAGATCAGTGCTGCTGATAGCAGCAAAGACAAAGGCCCCTAAGTGCATCCAGTATTTATTGAATACAATCATGGGAAAGTATAGGGAGCCAGGTATGCTTTGAAGGCATCTAGTGAAATATTGCCAGACACCTGGCATGATGGCATCAGACAGAACTGTTAGGGAATAAGCACTGCTTATCTTCCTTGGATAGAACAAACTAGCACAGGGTACCATTAGCAAGCAACCTATTGGGTCAGTGAGAAGCCACAATTCAGGGGAAAGGATTTTAATTGGGGTCACGCGGACTTCAGCTGAAAGTAACTCAGCAGAGCCCTGCCACTTCTTCACAGACCAGGGCCTAAGTTTTCATGGCAGCCATTGGGGAAGGAGCTATACTCACCCAGTCCACCATGTGACATGCCCATTTGAGTCATATTGAGCTTTGGTCTGACTCCTGATATAAAACAATATAGCCAAATTATGGAAAGCAAAAAGCAGGTGCTACTCATAGCCTGTTTATACTGGGCAGGGATATCTGCAACAGTTGCCCCTGGCTCTTCAGATGGGAGGCACAAATTCACTATAGCCCCACAATAGGAAATGCATTCAAAGACTTCTTACTGACAGATCTTGGACAAAAAACACAATGAGTCCAGAGAGGACACAGTAAGTCCAGAGAGGAGAGGAGGGTAACAGAGGAGAGGATAAGGGAAGAGAGGAGTGGGAAGAGGATAGAGGAGAGGAGGGGAGAAGAGGAAAGAGCTAGTGCAAGTGAGATGGTAGCCACTCTGCTAGGTGGGAGAGATCCTTTTAAATCCGGGTATGTGGCAGCTGGCTTGATCAAGGCGGTTGGTTGGGTGGTGCTGCTGTTTGTAGCACCTAAGCAGCAACCCCATCACAGAAGGTCATTGTGGTAGGAAGGACTCAATGCAGACTTTAGGTTTGGCCTCAGAGGGTTAAGCATGGTTTACAGAAAGTTGTGTATGGAGGCTGTATGCATAGCTCAGGTTACAACAGAATGTATGTTGTGTCCCATTTACCATGATTAACTGTTCACTCCCTGGCCCGTCTCAATATTGCTTCCTTACACCATGTTGGCTAAGCCACACCCTCTTAAGTGGAAATCTGTCTAATATAGTCTTCTTTTCTACTGGGAGCACTTCTTCCTATTTGTGACTTTTTTTCCTCAGTGTTGGGGATTGAACTCAGGGCCTTGTGCATGCTGGGCAAATGCTTTACCAGTGAGCTGCATCCCACTCCCATTTATGACCTTATTAAAATTCATGATCACTAACTTTAGAGGTCTCTTAATAGGCCAAACAGGTATTCTATTTCCATGATCCACCCCCCTTTCACTCTCTTAGGTGACTGTTTCCTAACTTCTTTCTCTTCAAAGCACTAACCTCTGCTCCTCTATCCTGTCTTGGCTTCCTCACTTTCATATCATCAGAGTTGAAAGTAGTGAGACACAGACATGGGTTCCAAGTTTTCCTTGTGAGCTGTAGTTCATGCTGGCAAGTTTTGGTCTACCCTGTTCTCCCCCATTTTGCTTCCGTGTCTCCTTTCTGCTGACCTAAAGTGATTTCAGATTCAACACTGGATACAAAGGCAACAGTCTTCTATAGAATTTTTAACCAGTTCTCACAATTGTGTAAGGTTTTATAGTAAACCCTTTATTCTACATCAAACCCTGATTTATATAGAAAAGTTCAGAGGGAAAAAATGCAATCAGAAGAGACCATCCATGATCTACCACATCTGCTTGTTTCTGTCTCTTCTCCTCTCTTTCCCTCATCTTCATCAGCTTTTTTTTTTTTTTTTTTTTGGTATCGGGGATCAAACTCAGGTCCTCTGGCTAACACCCCATCAAAAGTTCTGTAAGAGTTGCCTATTCTCACCTCGTTTCCTCTTCCTCCTTCTCCTTCTCCTTCTTCTTGGGTTGAACTCATAGATGCCCAGGGGTGCTCTACTGCTGAGCTACATCATCAACATTTTTCACTCTTAGACAGGGTCTTGCCAAGTTGCCTAGGCTGGCCTCAAACTTGTGATCCTCCTGCCTCAGCCCCGAGTAGCTGGGATTACAGGTGTATGCTACCATTCCTGACTTGCTGAGCTTTCTTAAATCTATAAGGCTTTTGCCCCACTATTCTTTCAAACACTGCTTTTATCAAAATCATCAAGGATCTCCACTTTGATGAATTTAATGGTTATTTTCTCTTCTCTCATTTGATCTTCAGTAGCTGCTGACACAATCGATCTCTGTTGGAAACATCTTCATTTGGCTTTCATGTCATCACATTCTCCTACCTCAACAGTTGCTCCTTCTCAATCTCCCTTCCTTTTCCCTCCATTTCTCTCTAATATTGTCCCAGAGCTAGTCTTTGAATTTTCTTCATTTTAAGATCCATATTTACAACCTTGGTAATCTTATATAGTTTCATGGCTTTCAATACAACCTGTGCCTAAAGTCTCTCAAATTTATTTTTCCCACATTTTTATATCCTACTGAACTTGAATCTTAATACAAATACCTACTCAGTATCTTCACTTGGAAGTCCAGTAGGTATTTCAAATTTAGCTTCCCTAAAATCAGCTCCTAATCTTCTCTCCAAATTATGCTCATAGTCTTCCCATGTCTATAAATGGAAATATCATTCTTCTAGCTTCTCAGGTAAAAAACCTTGATGTTATTCCCCAGTCCTCCTTTTCTTCTGTCATACATCTAAACTGTCATCTGTACCTTCACAATACAGTACTTTCACGCATATGACAGGTAACAACCTTTGCTCTTATCCTAACTCTGTTAGTTTGCTTGTGGACCTAGAGGCCAAACTCTACAACCAGCCAGCCTGCCTAGCTTCCATGCTTACAACCCCTTCTGCTCAAGGAAAAGAACAAAAGAGAGAGAAAGGGAGAAAATAAAGAGAGAAAGAGTAGAGAACTGAGAGGAAAGGAGGGGGATTTAAGAAAGGGGAGACTGCAAAACTTCTCAGCCAAGTTGGAACTGGAAAATTATTGTCAGGTGGTGGAAAGAGTTAGAAAAGTCCTTCCGAAACTGAAACTCTGTTTCAGTTAGAAAATTGAAATGCCAGCTGTGGTACGCTGAGTGTGGTGCAAGGACCTTATGAGGTGCATTGTGTGCATTTTGTGGATTTTTACCCAACTCATTTCAGTTAGAAACAATCTTTGAATTCCCCTAGTGTTTCTTGTGAACAAAATCATACACCAGAAAATGTGAAATTCATGTATCATCAAATTGTTCCCTAATATACCTATCATTTTGGAATATAGTTGAATTTTCAAAGGTGTCTTTAAAAAAATATAACAAAAAATGACATTGTGCAATAGTTTTGGATATTTTTTTCTTTTTTTCACTCTATGTTATGGGCATCTTCTCTTGTTAAAATACACAGATTTACTTTCTTCATAATGCTTTCACAGTATTCTATAGTCTAAGTTTCTTATCTGTTCCCCCACATAATACCATTTTGGTCTACAATTTTTCCCTACCACAAATTATAGTAATAACATTCCATTTTGTAGCTAGATATTTAAGACAATCCTAGACATGTAATATCTGAGTCAAAATCTAGGTGCATTTTCCATCTTAGTGGATGTTTTACAAACTGTGCTCCAAAAAAGTCGTACCAACAATATAAGAAAGTATTCTTTTCTCCAATATGCTATTCCTGAATAATTAGAAATTTCAAAAATTTTTCCATTATAAGTGAAAAAAGCCACTGTTTTAATTTGTAGTTGCCTAAAAAGTAATGAAGATGATTGTTGCTTCAAATATTTATTGGCTATTTTTGTTTCTTCTGAGAAATAACTACTTACATACTGTATTTCCCCCATTCTTCTATTAAGTTGTTTTTTTCTTTATCAGTTTGTAGGAATTCTTTGTATATTAGGAATGTAAACCTTTTTCCTATAATTTAGGAAAAATATTTAGGTTACAAATATTTCCTTAGTCATTTGTTTCTAAATTTTGTTTATGGAAAACAATGCCAAAAATTGGAAGTTCTCTAACTTCCATTTTGACTTAGTTTTTGGTGCTGGAATATTGACTGTGGTGATCTTCACTTCTTGATGCACTTGTAAGACTGATGGCTTACATTGTAAATAATTTTGCAATTATAAAAGGCTTGCAATGTTTAGGTGACTCTGGAAGACATTCTGAATCTGGTGATAATTATATTAATTGATAAATTAGAATATTTAACTTCTGAAGATTTATGCTATAGCACAGAATATATCATTGAAATTTAATATAGAAATATTGAGAACATGTGAAAATAATTGCATTTTCTTTAATGTATAAGAAAGTCCAATTCTGTTACTGGATTATCATGAAAAGCAGTGAATGTAGCATAAAATGCTGTTCTTTCTCTCTTTCAAAAAAATCTCAGCCGAGTTTGTCCATCAGCTCTTCCAGGGACCTTTTCATACATTAGACGTCGTTTTTTGAGTTGTGGTAGTCGTGAGTACATTACACCTGTTAAGAGAGAAAAAGGAAAAACATTTTATTGCATACATTACTAAATTAACTATTGTTTTCCAGCTATTCAAATGGATCCTGTCTCTTCGCCTCTTTACAGTTAAAAATTCCAAGCTGAGATAAATAATAATGATGAAAGATTTCATTTTTAATATACATACAGCCATACCTGGTGGCCAGTATTAAAAATTAGTATGCACATGCCTTATGCAAATAGTAAATCTCCCTGGATTTCAATTTCCTCTTTTGTAAAATTATATTTAGATATGATCTCTAAGATCTCTTAGAGTTCTAATACTTATAATTAAAACCACCTGAAATGGTTTGGGCAGTTCAGGTAGGGCTTTCTGATTCTTGTAATCTTTTTTTTTTTCTTTTTCTCTTTCTTTTTTTTCCAGTACCAGGGATTGAACTCAGGACCTTGTGCTTGCAAGGTAGGTGCAGCACCACTGAGCTAAATCCTGGGCCCTGATTCTTGAAGATTTCTTGTATGTCTTTAATTTAGAATAAAAGCCAGGGATTTAGCTCAGTGGTTCTGACGCCTGCCTTGCAAGCACAAGGTCCTGAGTTCGATCCCCGGTACCAAAAAAAAAAAAGATTTAGAAGAAAAGTTAGAGGCCCACCCACATTAATTTTAAACCTCAAACAATGACACATCTCCTGGTCTCTACCTTCTGAGTCTATCTGTGTGGTAACAGTGCACAGAATTCCATCAGTTTCTTTTTCTTTTCTTTATACTTTGTACTTTCTGTTCCCATTCTTCTTTTCCTGGTGCTGGGATTGAATCCAGAGCCTTGCACATGCTAGATAAGCATTCTACCACTGAACTACACCCTCAGCCCTCCCATTTCTATTCTCTTTTCACTTTGGCTAGTTTTATTAGCAGCCTCTAGTCTGTGGAGATCATATTTACTAAGGTCATAATTCCAAGAATGTGTTCAGAAATCAATCTATAAATTAATGTATGGAAAAGAGATCTTTAGCTCCAATTAAGGAATATATTTACACACATGAATAATCAGAGGAAATGTTAATGACAGGATACTGGTCCCTCATTGTGAAGCTATGGGACAGCCTGGGCTGGCATTAACAACCAGCTTTCAGGGTGGCATGGGTTGGAGGGTTAAAGGCCTGATTTGTAGTAATTGTCAATTTCTGTGGTATAAAGTCTTTCACTGTGACTAATTTCAAGCTACCAACTTGATAGGAAGTGTGTTGTTTTCTAGATATCAGTCTTCCACAGCCATTTCTAAAATTTCTAAAAATGTTTTAATTTCTTTTTCCATATTTTCAGGAAGCTTTCCCATGAAATGAATTTATCTTTTGTACTTACTTAGTAATTCCTATTCATAATATATCTATACATCATTCAAATGGGTATCCATAGATTATTACCCATATAGTCATTCGATTTATAAAGCACCCTCAAATCCCAAGTTAACTACTACAAAAGATCCCAAGTAAGTTCACAGATGAAAATATTCATGAAGAGATTGCTAGCAGAATTCACTACATCCTTGCTAAGGTAGACAAAGAGTCATCATGAATAAATTGAAAAAATAAATAAGTTGATCAGGATGCAGTTAAGCTAAAAATAACACCACTTCAAAAAAAAAAACATTAAAAAATCCACTACTGACATAAGTAAAATAATAGTTTAATTAGGAAAAAAACATTAGAATATCATGTTAAACAATTATAAATAAATATTAGCATCTATATTTACAAAGCACTTATATGCATCTATGAAATCCATTACCTTGTATAATTAATATGCACTAATGATTACAGTTTTTTTGAAAAGATAATTAGATTTATCAAAAGGCAGCAATGATGATTTAATATCAGTGGGTCAATAGAGAAAGCATATTTGTTTTTTCCCCTATAGATAGTAAAAGGAGTTTAGATAAAATTCATCTTTCACCATCCATTCCTCACAAAAGTTCTTACAAAACTAGGGACAGAATGTTTCCCACTAAAATCAGGAGCAAAACAAGTTATGCCTATTAACTAGAGAAAGGTCCAAATTTGTGAGTCCTGGGACTCATACAGTTTGGGAGGCTGTCTTCTAATGAAACAAAGAATACAAGATTTTTCTGAATGCCTCTCAGGTCTTAGAAAAGGCCTATGTGGAGCAGAAGCTTTACAGCTTCATCTTCCTCCCCCGACCCCTAGACCACACTTGTGTGGTCATGAGAAATTCATATTTTGTTTTAGTTGCTTGCAATAAGAAATGACATAAAAAGGATATAATTCCTAGAGATGAGGAAATAAAATTTCCTTTTTAAAAGCTAATGTTTATATAGACAAGTGAAAAACCTCCATCAAAGTGTAGTTAATAGTAGTACCTATTTAATAGAAGTGTTAGAATTAAATTAACAAACCACAAAAAGGGTTTAGAATGGTGCCTAGCACACAATGAGCTCTTATTGTTAGCCAATTAAATATATATGCCCCCACAAAGAGGTTATCTAACTCATTGATTTGTCCATTTGATTTTTATTTAGTTTTCTGCTTTATTTACATTTGTTCTGCTTTTACTTTATTTATTAATTTATTTATTTTTGAAGCAGGGTCTCCCTTTGTAGTTCAGCCTGGCTGAACTCACTTTGTAGGCCAGGATGGCCTTGAACACGTGGTGATCCTCCTGCCTCAGCCCCCCAAGTGCTGGGATTACAGGCATGCACCATGCCTGGCTCAAGTCTGCTTTTATTTTTATTCTTTTCAGTACTGGGGATTGAACTCAGAACCTTGCACTTGCCAGGCAGGTGCAGTACTGTTGAGCTGCAATCCCAGCCTTAAGTCTGCTTTTATTTTTAACTTCTTGTTTCCCCTTGTACTGGGAATTGAACCTAGGCCCTTTGCACTGTGCTATATCCCCAGTCCTTTTTATGTTTATTTCTTTAGTATTTTGAGACAGGTCTTCCTAAATTGCTAAACTTCTCAGGCTGAGATCTAATTTGCAATCCTCCTGCCTCAGCCTCCCAGATGCTAGGATCACAGGTGTGTGCCACCACACCCAGATATTTTTAACTTCTCCAACTGAATGCTTAGTTAATTTAAAATTATAAGAATTTGCTCGTGCTGCAGTGCCAAAGTCCCTCGTGGCATCCATCTGTCCTTAAGTCTGCCCGGTGCCACCTCTCTCTGCAATGCCCCTCAAGAAACAGGCTCAGGCTGGGGGCAGCAAAAAGGCAGAGCAGAAAAAGAAGGAGAAGGTTATTGAGGACAAAACCTTTGGTACTCATCAAATCAAATTTGGTCAACAAAATCCATGGCAGGTAGCACAAAGTGAAGCTGAAAAGAAGTTGAAGAAAGATGACAAGAAGAAAGAATTGCAGGAGCTAAATGAGCTGTTCAAACCTGTAGTTGCTGCTCAAAAAATAAGTAAAGGTGCAGATTCCAAGTCTGTGGTGTGTGCCTTCTTCAAGCAAGGACAGTGTACTAAAGGAGATATGTCCAAGTTCTCTCATGACCTGACTTTGGAGAGGAAATGTGAAAAACGAAGTGTTTACATTGATGCAAGAGATGAAGAACTTGAAAAGGATACAATGGATAACTGGGACGAGAAAAAGCTCGAAGAAGTAGTGAGCAAGAAGCATGGTGAGGTGGAAAAGAAAAAAACCAAAAACTCAAATAGTCTGCAAGCATTTTCTTGTGAAAATAACAAATATGGCTGGTTCTGGTTGTGCCCTGGAGGGGGTGATAATTGTATGTATGGTCATGCACTTCCTCTTGGATTTGTGTTGAAAAAAGATAAAAAGAAAGAAGAGAAAGAAGATGAAATTTTTTAGAAGATCTCATTGAAAGAGAGCATTCTGCCCTAGGACCAAATGTTAGCAAAATCACTCTAGAATCTTTTTTTGCATGGAAGAAAAGGAAAAGACAAGAAAAGATTGATAAACTTGAGCAAGATATGGAAAGAAGGAAAGCTGACTTCAGAGCAGGGAAGGCACTCGTGATCAGTGGCCACGAGGTGTTTGAATTCCGACCGGAACTGGTCAGTGACGATGATGAGGAAGCAGGCGACACGCGCTACACTCAGGGCACGGGTGGTGACGAGGTTGATGATTCAGTGAGCATAAACGACATAGACTTGAACCTGTACATCCCAAGAGATGTAGATGAGACAGGCATTACTGTAGCCAATCTGGAAAGGTTCAGCATATACACTTCAAAAAGGGACAAAAACAAACTAAGTGAAGCTTCTGGAGGTCGGGCTGAAAACAGTGACGGAAGTGGACAACAAACTGGATGGACAGGAAAATGGAGCCATCGGAGCTGTTCCTGTTGATGAAAATCTTTTCACCGGGGAAAATCTGGATGAGTTAGAAGAATTAAACACATTTGATTTCGAAGAATAACACCAAGCAAGTCAAGAAAAAGACTGTCAGCTCAGCATTAGTTGAAATTGACTACATTCATTTTGTTCACCTAGAATCAACAGGATGTTCGTTTCCCATGCTGATTCTGGAGGGGTTACTCTCTTCCAAAAAAGGAATACTCTCCCTACATCTTCTCTTCTGACTTTGGCTACATCTCATAGTAAGTTCATAGTAGTTCATGATAAATTGAAATATAAAAGTCATTGCAGAAAATGATTGTTGTAACTGTCCACTCAAGTAGGAAGTGTAACTGCTTTTCTGGCCTTTCGTTATCATTGGGCATGTGTTAGTATCAACAACATAAATTTACACTTAAAATACCCGTCATCTGATGCAGTTTTCAATGAGTGATTTCCTTTCTTTTGTGTTTATATGGTTTAAAGACTGCCTAGAATGTGAGCACTATACTTTATAAAGGAAACTTCTCATGCAGATTCAGTATCGTGTATCTTTGGACAATTCATGGACATCTGAAATGGACCATGAACCCACCAGGATCAGCTATGGTGCCCTGTGTTTCCTTATTCTTTTTTGCCAATAAAGGCATAAAGACCATCATACATTAAAACCTAAAAAATAAAATAAAATAATAAGAATTTGACATATATTCTTTGAATTTATTTTCTTAGACCAGGAAGTTTTGATTTTTCTCTTTGACCCAAAAGTTATTGCAAGACGTTTTTTTTGGTACCGGGGATCAAACTCAGGACCTTGCACTTGCAAGGCAGGCGGCAGAACCACTGAGCTAAATCCCCGGCCCTATTGCAGACTTTTAAGAATAGTAGTCAAAACAAATACTTATTAAAATTTGGAGATGTTCTATCTTTTAAAATGAAATTTGAAAGCTTTATCAACTATTAGATGGTGTTACCTGTTAATGATTCCTTGTCTCCTGAATTGGATGAGGATTCAGGGTGCCTTTTCTGTCCTAAAAATTTTCCACCTCTTTTGTAGAAATAAAAGCTGTCCAGTTCTTTTTGGTTTACATCACAGTCAGAAGCACAGAATAAATCCAAACTTGGAACAGATGGTAATTCTCCCCAGAAAGTCTCTTTAGTCTCATGATTTGAACTTTCACATGTGAAGCCTTCTAATTCATCTGATAGATACGTTTGCTGATTAGTGAATAAATTATCTTTCTGAGAGTACCATTTGTCATTGGTGGTCTTCTCTGCTCCATATTTTAAGTTGAATGAGTGATTCTGTTTTTCACATACATTTTCCTTAAAGTTCCAATGAAGAGGAGATTGAGGGCCCTCTAGTGAAAAGACCGGAGTAGATAACTGTTTATTTGTAGTTCCTTTTCCCATACATGTTTTCTTTTTCTGGTAATTTATAAAATTAGGGGCAATTCTTCTCTGAGTGTCAACTGGTGATACTATGGTTTCACAATTTATTTGTTTTAGGCCCAAAGAAAAGACATCTGTCTCTGAATCACTTTGCTTTGGAAAAGAGTTACAAGCTGCTTTCTTTGATTCTGTATTAATTAGAAAAGGATTGTTCTGCCCTATGTTAGGGCTACAACAGAAGTCTTTCCAATAGTTGGTCTGATTATAAGAAGTCACAGATGGTAAAAAGCTCTGCATTTTTTTTAGTTCCACAAAAGAAGAGTTATAATTTGAAGTGTTAATTGCATCTTCTTGTGCTGTCTCTTCTAAGTCTGAATATGAGTAGTAGTCATTATGTCCTTGAATGACAGAGTCTGAAGCACCAGAAGCTGAACTCTGAGAACTAAAGGTACTAGTCTGATTCCTTTCTTCCTGAAGTGATAAAATTTGAGGTGCTTTTGTTATGGAGGAAGAACTAATCTTGAATAAGGAAGTGATGCTACAAAAATGCTGAAAAATTTAAAAATTAATCAATACAATATAATATGAGCAACAGCCTAGTAAATATAAAAAATGATGTTTATCTGGATGGAAAGATGGCATAATTTAAATAGTCTGTATAGACTACACTGATCCATATTAAGAACATAAAATCATTAGGCTCCATTAAAGAAAAACTTAATTGTAATTTGTATCTATTTTAGAATTAGAATTAAAAATTTAATTAGAATTAGAATTTTAAACTTAGAATTTTTAAACTTCATTTTTTAGAGCAATTTTAAGTTCACAGCAAATACAGCAGAGTTTTTAGTTACATGTGAATTGTATTTCCTTGATAAGTATTTAAAAATATTACCCAAGAAGCCTAAGGTTCTTTACTGCTATAATGAAGGATATCAGGTGTTTTGGAAAAGCTAATTTATATAAATGTGAATAGGGTATGTAGTTGAATATTTATAGATGTAATACTATTTCAAAATGATTTAAAGTATGATAAACTGTACTGAATTATCTATATAAAATTTTTAAAATGTATGATTGACAGGTAATAATTCTACATGAAATTTGTGTCTTTAAAAGTCCAAAACAAAGTCAGATACCTTTATTTTATCTTATTTTATTTTTAAATTTTGAAACGCTTGTGTTAAAAATATATACTCAAATGGGAAGGAAATAGACTTATTAAGAATATTAAACTAAATAACTAACCTTTAATACTTTTTCTGGAACTTCAGGCAAGAGTTCCTGAAGTTGACAGGAAGTTGCTAAGAATAGCTGATTCAATGAAGGCTCTTTATTTAACATGAGCTGGGCCACCAATGGGTTAATACATGGAAAATCAAGTAAGTATATTTCTTCCTAGGAACAAATTTAAGAAATAATCAAACAGTGGTTTTTGAAAGTGACCCATTTTTTTTCTACTCACTCCAGCACATTAAAATGCTTGTCATTAAACCTAACACTCATTTTGGAACACTTGGAAAAAATGTGCTATTAGAAAGGAAATTCAAGTATAAGCATTCATATTTGCTTTATAATATCTAATTTATATTCTTAGAAAAATATACCTTCGATGGTGAAACTTCAACCCAGGATTTATCCAACCATTCATGAGGATCTCTCTTTGAGGTCATTAAATTGTGGTCAGCAATTTGTCGAATTAGCAATGCAGTCTCTTCTACACCTGGGGCAATCATAAGCTAAAAAAATGTTTTCACATGTTAGGTTATAGAAAATATTAGGAAGCAAAATGCAACATTCAAAATAGTTTGTAATTTAAAAAGAAAATTTTTAAATAGTGGATTTTTATCAGTAGCATTATTTTGGATATATTTTAGTAATGTACCTATGTGAAATCTAAGATATTTTAATTTTGAGGATAACAAATTTCTTTCTTTTTTAAACATGATAATAATTTCTAAAGCATATTTATTGTTTACCATGTGCTAGGAAGAGGCTAATTAAGTGGTGAAACCTCACTTGAATGAATAAATGAGACAAATTTGCACCTGCCATTTATTACCCAAACAACTTTTCTAGCAATTTTATTTCTGTTTAGTATGCATCCTGGGGCCAAAATTATCTGGAATTTGGTTTCAAGTAGATCATCTGCTGGTATTCCTAACAGACTGTGCTGTGACGTAAGTCTATTTAGAAGATGTGTGTTACATATTTTTGCTTTGTGCAAAGCACTGTGCTAGCTGCCAGTTTTTACAAATAAAAAGGACCTCATTCTTACCTTTCATGTTCCCATACCTTCAGAAGCTTATAATCTAAGGACTGAAACTTTTGCAGCTGTGTTTCAGAAATGTAACTGGTGTGAATAGGTGATGGACTGGGAAAACTGTACAAAAAGGGGGGTTACTTAGGGAGGTAAAAGTCTAAGTGGGAGGTGAGGAAGGCCTGCACTTAGGGACATGATAAGAGAAGGAAAGATATATTCTAGAAACATGGCAACTACTGATTAGACTGGAATAGTGATGCCACAAACTAAGCTTGGGGAAGGAGAACATGTGTTTTGAATATGTAGAGTTTGAAGTGTTTGTTGGATATTCATGATTCATGTGGCAATTTCCAATAAACTGCAGACTTTAAAAAAAATCAGAAAAAATTTAAGAATTGTACTCAAAATTCGTGGTACTTAAATGGCTAAGGAACAGACCAATTTTGACCTGCTGCAAATCTGGCAAAGTCTGGGTTAACAAAAGTGTGTTTGACAAAAGATGAAGTTTCTTTTCCTGTATTTTCCCCAAAACTCTTTCAGAATCTACTCTTCAAATGAGATTTAAAGTCACACAAGTGGTTCCACCGCTCCCAGCCCAGACGAAGGGGCTTCCAGGCTGCCGTTCCACTGCTCCCAGCCCAGAGGAAGGCCCTTCCCAGCCACTGCTGCACTGCTCCCAGCCTAGAGGAAGGGGCTTCCAGGCCACTGCTGCACTGCTCCCAGCCTAGAGGAAGGGGCTTCTGGGCCACCATTCCACTGCTCCCAGCCCAGAGGTAGGGGCTTCTGGGCCGCTGTTTCACTGCTCACAGCCCAGAGGAAGGCACTTCTGGGCTGCCATTACATTGCTCACAGCCCAGAGGAAGGGGCTGCCGGGCCACTGTTGCACTGCTCCCAGCCTAGAGGAAGGGGCTTCCGGGCCATTGTTACACTGCTCCCAACCCAGAGGAAGGCGCTTCCAGGCCATTGTTCCATCGCTCCCAGCCCAGAGGTAGGGGGTTCTGGGACACCATTACACTGCTCACAGCCCAGAGGAGGTGAGCCACATGGGCGCTAATAGCACCATCCCCCAGCAAAATGAGAAGACAAGTAAACAAGTCTCAAAACCAAACTTCCAGATCACCTTCAGCAACTCCAAAGGGAAATGAGATGGAACGCTCTGATACTCAACCACCCGGACTCCCTGAACTGGGAACAAAAGAAGATCTGGAAAGAATGAAACCAGAAATAATTTCTCAGATAACAGCAGAAATTGTGCTCATAGTGCAAGACATGATTAATAAATCTAGAGAGGAGCTGAGGAACATGATGGAATCCCAACATAGGAAACAAA
>NW_004624760.1:23294301-23306213 GCF_000247695.1 Heterocephalus glaber | reverse complement strand
AGGGGAAAAAAATAAGAACCAAGATACTCATGTAAAGGTACAAGATCCCAATGATGAATGTAACTGTATTTTATACCGAAAATGTACCAATAAACTTAATGGGAAAAAAAAGAATAAGTTTCATTTTTGTCCATAAAATTGGTAAATATTACCAAAAAGATAATATTCAATAATTAAGAGAGTATAGCTTGGGGATAAAAATATAAATTGATAGAAAATCTCTGGAAAACTATTCTTATATGATATAACTCCAGGCTTAGGTCAGAGAGATAATAGTGTTACATATAGAGCACAGTATGTAGCCTATCAGAATATATATACACACATATTTGCTAAAGTTACAAAATCAGCAACTTACTTAGATTCTAGCAGTTGAAGTATTTCTGGAGTATTAAGAAGTCCTTCAGATGCAAAAAACACATATGGAATCTGGATTTCCAAAAGAAAACCACCAAATCTATCCAGCAAGGTGCTTCCTAAATAAAGAAAACACTGACAAATATTTATCTTTTTTCTCATACCTTGGCTCTTTCTTTTTTACTAAACATGAAATTAATAAGTGTATGTTTAAGGAGTTGTAAAAAAATTCATTATAAAAAATTAAGAAGTCAGAATAAAAGGACTGAACAAGAAAATAAAATAGATAGATATGATGGCACACACCTGTCAACTTAGCTACTTGGGACGCTGAGGTAGAAGGATTATGAGTTTGAGGCCAGCCTGGGTGAATTAGCAAGACCTTGTCTCAAAATAGAATAAAAAGTGCTGAGGATACAGCTCAATGGCAGAGCACTTGCCTAGCATGTGTAAAATTCTAGATTCAATCCCCACTACCTCAAAACAAATAAAGAAACCATGTTATTCTCCTACCTAAAATAAAGTATTTAACTACTACTAAAAGCTTACTAAACTACTTATTAAAACTATTATACACTAAAAGATATTTAATATAAAATTTTCTATACATTTGCCTGCCTATGTTCACATATACTTAAAAAAAAAAAAAAAGAAAAAAAGGGGGAAAAATAATGTCACTCTGTACCTAAAATGCTGAAGCCTGCTTTATTTACTTGTTTATATTGGACATTTGCTATGTAAATATAACTGATTTATATCAAAATTTTAAATTATGTGCAACTCACAGGAAGAATATTTTACAGACCAATTGGAAAAGAATAAATAGCCAGGTAATTTATAAAAGAACGCCTATTCAAGATCAATTCACATATAAAAAGATATGGATAATCAAAAACAAGGGAATTAATACAACTATAAAATATTTTCTGCCATAGCTTATTTTCTTTCCATAGATCATAAATAGAAAGGAAAAAAAGTTCATTCTAATGGAGAAAAAAAGGACTTTGCTTTATATCCTTACTTTTAAAAACTGTGTCTGGAAGAATCACTTTGAGGGCAACATAAGGAATATTCAATTTTTCGCAGTGCTTACTCCAACAAGAGTGTTCTACATAATTGTATTCCACCACAAATGAGAAATTATTCCAGGGAAAATCTGCTCCAATATTTTGATTATATACAATTACACAAGAACTTGTACTAAAGACAAAAGAGCCAACAAAACAGAATTACATCTGTGTCATTATTTAATTGGAATGCTAATAGATGACTATTATTCTGACTATTCTCTATCCTTACTCAACTTGGAAAGGCACTAGTGCACTTTTCTGTTGATTTCTTCTCTAGTTGTAGTAATCTATTTTTATCCCTTTTTGCAATGATCATACTTTTAAAATACCAAGATATACAAAACTGTAGACTATATCATACCTCAAATAGACTTCTGATTTTATTATCTAAGTACTATCAATAACAGAAATCATCATGAGAAATCAATCTCATCTTACAGCCTCTCTTTTTTCCCCAGTACCAGGGATCAAACTCAGGGCCTTGTAGTTGTGAGGCAGGCATGGCACCACTGAGCTAAATCCCCAGCCCCTTCAATTTCATCTTACAAACAGAATATTTCTGACAGCTCTGAAATATGTTTTTTTCCTTAGTGGGCTTCATAAGTAATTTAACAAACATTAAAAAGATGGATGCTTATATAAGTTTAACTTTCCCATCTTCAAATTTTATATAATATAGCACTTAGTATAATAAAAATCCTCTGTTGCCACCTTCTGTTCAGTACAATCTAGAAGTTAAAAAGTATTTCTGTCCAGTTTTTATGGGTTTCCATTTAATTTATATCTCTTTTAATTATTTGTATCCCAATATTAGAAATAAAGAACTTCTATGTGAAATAAGGCAAAGGAAAGAGATTTGAAAAGCCAGCTTTAGAGTTATTATTAGCAGGCCCTCACTCAAAGAATTTTGGGGGCTGGGGATGTACCTCAGTGGTAGAGCATTTACCTAGCATGTGAGAGGCTCTGATTCAATCCCTAGAGTTAAAAAAAAAAAAATCAGGAAGGAGAACCCAAAAGAAAGAAAGGAGACATGAAAAGTCAATGCTAAACAAACTGGTAAAAAGGAAGGTGTGTCTAAACAAGTACTTCTGTACTAACAATAATAATGACAATAATTTGAGGATATTAAAATAAAATAAATTTCTGAAGACTAGTTACATATAAAACACAGGGCAATGATCTGAGTTAAAGTGTTCTATGTAAGGTATTTTTCAGGAAGAGGATTAATTTCAGATTTTATTAAACTTTTAATGTTAAATTCTAGGAGAAATGTTGCCTTTCCTATGGAACTAATATGCTTGTCCCTCACAGATAAAGAAATACGCTTTTACCCATTTAAAACACCTTTAGATTCCAGAAAATCTTTTCTTTTACTTGAATGAAAGACAGTCAATGTTAAACCTGTTGGAAAAAAGAATTTTTTTTTCAACAAGAGTGTTTTTCAGAGTTTTGTCCATAGATTATTTTTAGTGTCATCTATTTCACTCCATCAAAAACAAACTAAAGAAAAGTACTTAAAATATAATTTGATGGATCATTTTCTAAGTCTAGAATATCAGAAAGTCCAAACCATTGGCAAAAAAAGATCTAAATTTCCCATGTGAAATAATAAAGGATAAAAAATTTAATTTTAAAGTAACCAAATTAAACATTCGTTAACTGTGTAGTTAATCTTATTTTGATCTTTTATATTTTTCTCTAGCCAAAAATTTAACAAAATAACAAGAGGCTGTATTGTCTTTTAATGTAATATAAATGTTTACCCCGTCCTCCTTTCTGCTGGCTATATAAAATGCAGAAAACTTATTGGGCACCATCAATTTCTTAGAGTCATTTCTGCTTCTTAATTATAGTTTAAAGTTCTTAGTTTAGTAATGTTTAAACAAATATAAATTTCAAAAATTTCTATACCCTCATTCAGCTTAATTTTGATAGACATAGCTGATTCAAGAATAGCTAAATGTAGTCCAAATTAATTTCATACTCCATTAGTATATGTTTTCAGTCATAAAAGTCACAAAAGTGTCATGTATTAATGAAAGAGTAATGATTAATAATTATATGTAACTTTACTTGATGTGATGATAGATTTGGTACTTGACATAACAATAGATTGGTAGAGGTAGAAATTTCCATTTCATGCTTCATAAAATGATTCGTATTTTAAACTTTAATCTGCTATGATCCTGAAACAGATTACTTAATGAGTAGATAACTAGATTTTGAAAATATATGAAAAATCCAACCACATTTTTCTAACACTAGACAGAAAAAAAGCCCTAGCTCCTAGAAACTGAAGGTATTTGTCAGTCTAAAGAGAATACAAACATTTTCCAGTTTATAGATTCAAGATTTTTGTGTCAGTAGACATTGTTGAAATTAAGATAGCAAGAATGATGACATATTTCCAAATTCCAAAAAAAGAGGGAGTTTTTAGCTGGAAGCCTAGTTAAGAAGAGACACAGAGTAATAATCTGCAAATATTCCAGACAACTGTGCCATTTTCAGCTCCCCAGTTGTTAAGTATTGCTCTAATGTTCTGGTACTAAGAATCTTATGAATATGGTGAACAAGAACTCGTCTTTCCAGGGTTGGAAAACTAAATGAAATAATGAATAAGATCAAATTTTTTTTTTTGTACCAGGGATGGAACTCGGGACCTTGTGCTTGCAAGGCAGGTGGTGAAACCACTGAGCTAAATCCCCAGCCCCAAGACCCAAGTTTTAAATTTGGAACATGGACATATGATTCATTAAGAAATAGCTCTTTATAAGGCTCTACCAAAAGAATCTTCCATTCTCACATTACTGTAATTTAAAATGTTAGTTAACATATGAGCTGATCTGATGTGCAGATATTTGTTGCTATATTTGTATGTGAATTTAATCTTTTCCACTAGTGTCAGTATACACAGAGAGATAGTCATTGGCACATTCAGTGAACACTGTATGCATTTCCTGAGTCTTGGGACCACAAATTTGGTGAAAATCCATATCCCCTAGAAGCTGGTATTATAGAGAGGTAAGCAGCAAAGAGAATCAGCCCAAGCTGGTAAGGGGCGACTTAAAAGTATGCACATGATCCAGGGATGGTGGCACATGCCTGTAATCCCAGCACTTGTGAGGCTGAGGTAGAAGGATTGAGTTCAAGGCCAGCTTGGGCTACATAGTGAGTTCAAGGCCAGTCTGAACTACATAGTGAGATTCTGTCTCAAAAAAAGAAAAAAAGTATGCACATAATGCCCTAAGAGTACAGAGGAAGAGCATTTAAATCAGTATTTCCTGAACACAACTTTTAACTATTTTTTTCTTGCAGTGCTGGGGATTGAAGCCAGGGCCTAGTACACAGTAGGCAAGCCTGCTACCTGAGCTAAATCCTCAGCATCCCTAGCTAATTTTTAGGGGATGTATAGGGCTTAATTCCCTAAAGAAGGAGAACATTCTCATAGCAGAAACAGGAAGTATAAAAGCATGGAGATATTAAACAGCATAATAAATATTTTGGTAGAGTTAAAGAAATATTTTAGGAAATAAAGATGACAAGAGATATAGTTTATAAAAGAAAGAGAAACAGTAACCAAAAAGTGACTTAAATTGAGGGTGACATTTCATTTTTAATACTAGAGGCCTTAAATAATAAGAAAAAGAGCCTTTTGAGAGTAAGGTTGGACTAGGAAACGACCGATGGAGTAAAGTACTAAAGACCTATGGGAACAGATCATATCTAAAGTACAGGTCTTCAGTGGGAAGAGGCTCATGTCAACAGAGAAAAGAGAAAAGGATAAAAGACCAGAAAGATATGAAGGTAAATTTGAATACAGTAGGGAAGGAAACTGAGGAAGATTCTTACCTAATGGAACTTAAAAGCCCTAAGTCCCTTCTAAAAATGAGAGGATGGGTGGCATGGTATGGGTTTGTGATGTAGCCATTAGCAAAATGAGAATGTGAACTAAGAATAGTGTATATAGAAAGATTGTTAAGAGGTATTTAAAGCTTAGGTAAATTCAGAGTAGATGGGGTTGTAGTGGCACCAACGAAATGGCTGTGTGACTTTTTTCCAACAGTGCTGAGCAGCTCAGGTGCAGGAATAGAGAATTTCAGTGTATTGATTTATTCAGAATTAAGATTTAAATGGAAAGTAAAATAGAAAGCCAAGACAGATTAAAGTGGTGGATCAAAATACAGCATGTGGAAAGAAAAGAAAATGAAACAAAAAGAGATTTTACAGCTGTTATTTCCCTAAGATACAGACTATGGAAGGGATAAAAGTAGGTGTAGACAAAAAGTAATGTATTGGAATTTAAAGGTCACAAGGTCCATGATATAGCCAAGAAATTAATTAAAGATGAATATAATTTTTGTTATGGAGGTCAATGAAACTATAAAGCCAGGTCGTTGGATAAATCATTCACATAAATATTAAAACACCCAGGATAGTACTAGGGATATAGCTTAGTGGTAGAGCACTTGCCCGGCATGCGTGCGATCCTGGGTTTGATCCCAGAACCACAAAACAAACAAACAAAAAACACCTCGGATAAATGGCAGGATTAGGAGTCTAGAGTATGGAGAATTCCAAGAGCCAAGTGTACAACTATCTACAGGTAATGAGGAATGATTACATGGTTAGTAGATGGTGGTAATTTGGAGTGATAGAAAGCCATATGGCAATATGTCTCAGCCCTGAAGGATGGAGGAATCATATTTTGAAAATGATTATGGAAAGCAAGAAATGACCACTTCATTCCCACGAGGTGTATATAGAGAAGATGATCAGCTTCCCTGTGACAGCACAGGGGAAGCAGTACCATGTGGGGAAAATTGGGTTTTGGTTAAAGACAAGGAAGATGAAGAAGAGTCTAAATGGTAAGCAATGGGTTCCACAGCACAAAGAAAGGGTTGACAGAGGGGACAATAGTGGGTAAAGAGTTAAAATGACACTGAAACCAGTGAGAACTAGGTTAAAGTTAAATGATTTCCTCATTTACTGCCTGTGAGATTTGACATGGTACCAGTTTTACCTTTATTTGTAAAGCTGAGTCAAAACCTATTTATAGAAGTAGCCCTTGTGCAAAAATAAGTATATATTCGCTGATGTTGCCCCACATTATCCCACAACACCATGTGCGAAGTATTCCACTTAATTAAATCTGTTAGTATAAACATTAAGATGATCAGGCTGTGGGAAGTGCGGCACAGTAGCCAAGAGTGTTTCTGAAGTTTTGCTCTCACTTTCTGCTTTCCCATGGTGTTACAGGGCCATCCATGAGCTTATGCCTTTTGCCCTTCTCTGTGGAGTTTTCCCTCAGGACTCTTGCAATGAATCATTGATAGAGCATGGGGTAGGTGATTTAAGAAAATCTACAAACTCCTGGTATTTTTCCCTACTCCTTGAAGTCAGCAGTTGGCCATTCCCCACTCTCGGAGTTGACAAACTTATGCAGTTGGCAGTAGATACTAACTACTATATTTAACTCTTAAGCTCTCAATGAGACTTCTGTCATTAACTTCAAAAATTAGAAAATAAAATTTATTTTTAAAAAGCCCTATTTATAGAGTTGTAAGTAGCCAGTATTTAGTAACTAGTAGATAATCAATAAAAGATGTAAATTATTAATAACATTATAGTATACTTATATTGCAGACATAATCTATATTGATTTAAAAACTGGCTAGAGCCCACTGAGTTATAAAATCAGTAAATTTTATGATATGCTAATTATAGTACTTGAATTTTAAAACCTGGTTAAATCAATATTTTTATATGTTCAAGCATTTGTTATCTAATGAAGCATAATTTAGAAGTCCCTACCTTCTATTTTGTTAAGAGTTTTAATGAGTAAATGTTTTTCGTCATCTGAGTCCATTCTTAGTATAACCAGCACCTAGTCAAAAATAAGAATTTCATATATATCTCTGAATGATTATTGTTTTTCAATTTTGTTACAGTGACAAAATAGCAAACATCATTGGTCACAGGAAACTAATGACAATGAGATTACAAAGTAAGTGTTTTGCAAAAGATGTCAATGTTTAAACACAAATAAATTGTAGTAACATGAAATATCAATGAGAAAAATATTTTGAAGTAGGGTATTCTTAGCAATCCTCAAGTATTTCCACATACATGATTATGGAAATCAAGAAATGACCACCTCATTCCCATGAGGTGTACATAAGATGATCAGTTTCTCTGTGACAGCACAGGGGAAGCAGTATCATGTGGGGAAAGTTGGCATGCAGCAAATGTTTCTATTTTAACTTTCTCACTTATTGATTTAATTTATTTTAATGATTTAAGAATGTTACTCAAGAAACTATAAAGACATAGATGGGACAAAGAAGAAAAAGTCCCTATAAATTTGTATCCAGATTTAGTATAAGACATTTGAAATGTTCTTCTGCTTGATAAGATTTTAAAAAGCATTTTGTCTTAAATCATTATTAATGCAATCTTCATATGCTTGATGTAGAGTGAGCCAATAATTTACAGTGTAAGTCAAGGCATAAACTAAGTGCTTTTTTTTGTACAATCACGTCAGATGAGATTCTGGCTTAATCTCTAAAAATAAATTGTTATAGTTCTATTGTTGTATAAATATTCAAGGGCTTAAATAAGTACCAGATAAAAGCTTTGGCAACTGGAGAACCCACCCATAGGCAACTGTTTATAATAAAAGCTAAAGTATTTAAAAGTTGAAGATATGTGGACAATAATGCAAACCATATTTTCTCAGTCTGATTTGTTACTGAAGGAGAAAACTGTCAAGGGGCCAAATAGCAGATTATTTTATAATTTCATAATTAAGTACAAAAGTTTATGTTACATCCAATTCTTATTTAAACTGACTATTTTTATTTGCTTTACTCCAGTATTTAACCTTAATTTGCTGTTGACTTTGCATCCAACTTAGTATCTGATGTTGTAATCCTTGTATTTTATGGTTGGATTCAGGCTTTTTCCCCTTAATAAACTGTACAATCTTCAGCTGTCTCCAAATGTCATTCAAATAAGAGCCTAAAATGCTTTTGTAGACATCTTTTGCATTTGACAAATATCCTGTTAGAGCAAAATTAGAAAAAAATTGCATAAATCTTTTGAGACATTCCATGACAAAAAAGCTGAGGGAAATGATTCATAACAGTAAGTTAAAATTTAATCTAATCCAATTCTGATTTTGATTAAAACTTTTTCTGAAAAATTTTAAACTGACACACAAAAATTATACATACTTTTGCAGTACCATCTGACATTTTCTGCAATGTTTAAAACAGTTTAAATATATCTACCTCTTCAAATATTTATTTAAAATTGAGTGAAAGTGAAAAATATGAACCACGTCTCTTTTTAAACTATATAACACTAATATACTGGATATATTCTACCTATTCCCTGAATATATTCTAACCTTCCTTGCCTTCTAACTTATTTAATATTATTCCACTCTTGCTAAATCCCAGGGTCTACACATACATGCAAGTCTTTTTTTTTTCCGTGTTTTGAGACAGGGCCGCATTATGTAGTTCAGGCTGGTCTTGAACTCAGTATGTAGCCCAGGCCGGCCTCAAACTCATGCAATCCTCCTGCCTCAGCCTTCCTAGTGCTGGCATTATAGGCATGTGGCACCACACCCAACAGGCAAGTCCTCTTGAAATGCTGATTCACTAGAATTTTCTTAGCATTTTTTCTATACAACTCTGTATTTCATTTGTGGTTATTTATGTACATGATAACTGTATTAGCATACAAATTCTTTCACAGTAGAAGACTAGACATGATAGAAAAATATGTGCATTTAAATTCTAAAAACTTATGACAGTAAAAGACACATTGTCATTAACTCCTCTCAAAAATCTCCCTCATTTCAAAAGCACTTATCCTGTCATTGCTGCCACTTTCTTTTTTTCATTGTTTAACAGCCTTATTGAGGAATAATCCATTTACCATA
Organism: Heterocephalus glaber; assembly: GCF_000247695.1. Next base: position 23,296,838 of record NW_004624760.1, on the reverse strand, counting down.
AATTTCAGTACCACACATAATTTCATAAATGTTTACACATGTACAGGATCATGAAATCATTACCATAACCCAGATAGCGAATATATCCATCACCCCGCAAATTATCCTGTGCCCCTTTGTAATACCTCCCTTCCTGCACACCCACTCTCCAATCTTTCCGCATATCCTCAGGCAACTAATCTCTGTAGATTAGTTTGCATTTTCTGAGTTTAAATAAATGGAATCATATAGTATGTACTCTTTTGTCTGGCTTCTTTTGCAGCATCGAGATTCAGCTATGTTGGTTTGTGTCTCAATAATTCTTTTATTACTGAGTATTATTTCATTGAATGTGTATTCTCCAATTTGTTTATAAATTAATCTATTGATTGATATTTGGGTTGGTTCCAAAAGTTTGGGATATTACTGTGTACTGTCACATGCAGTTCTTACACAGATGCATACTTTTTTTTTTTCTCTTGAGTAAATACCAGAGTTGAATAGCTGGGTCATATGGTAGGTATATTTCACTTTTAAGAAGCTGCCAAACTATTTTACGAAGTTCTACCATTTAAAATTCCTACTGGCAGTGGATGAGAGTTCATTTTCTTTACCTCCCCACAAGCACTCCATATGATCACAGGCTACCCCTCTCAGTTCAGGGAGATCCAAAGTTATGGAGCAAAACCTGTGGACATGGAGAGGAATGAGGACCATGGCTATCTTTACAATATACCTTACCTCCTCAGAGGCCACCCTTAGGAAGTTCCTGGGTATCCTTTTATTCCAAAATTTAAAATTTACAAGACATCAGTACATATCCAAAGCATTTAGTATTTTTAAATGAACTATTTTACACATACTTATGAATTTGTGCAGTATAAATTTAAAGTATAAAGAATGAAACTCTTGTCCCTACCACATCCAGCCACAAACAGAATTTTATCAATAAACTTAAAACTCCCTATGTACCCACTCTGACCTAGCGCTGACTTCTTCCTGAACTGCAGCAGCTTCCTGCCTGGCCTCCAGTCCTGCTTCCTCTAATCAGCTCTATCAACTTCCACCAGCATGATCACTAAAAACAAAAATCTAATCACATCATTCTTCTGCTTAAAAACTGTTCACTAATTCCCACTGGCCTTTTAAAATCCAATAAAATCCAAATTTATTACTAAAGTAAGCCCTTCACCACAGGATCTTCTTTATACTTCATGTCTCATTTTGTACTATCCATCCCTCTGGGTGCCATGTTATTTTTTCAAAATATATGCATTTTGAAATATACTGCATTTTGGCCAGAGAAAATGGCTTTTGTAAGCCTCTGTACTTCCTCATTCACAGTATGTATCACTACTATTGGTTGTTTACTTGTGTGTTACCACTACTTGACTATAAAGGCTATGAGGACAGAGACTTCATTTGACTCCTCCACTGTATCCCTGGGAGCCAAATACAGCAAATGGCACCATGGTTGCTTGGTAGTGGTTGAATGAATGAATGCTAGGGTTCAGGACAAAGAGAAGTTCCATAAAAACTTCATATTTTAGCCAGCTATAGTGGTACATGACTGTAATCCCAACTTTGGGAGACTGAGGCAGAAGAATTGCAAGACTGAGCCAAGGCTGGGCAACTTAACAACTTAGTGAGACCCTATCTCAAAATTAAAAAATAAAATGGGCTGGAGTACAGAAAAATGTGAAGTCCCTGGGTTCAGTCCCTAGTACCACACACACACACACACACACACACACACACACACACACACACACACAAGTTCCTAGTCTAGATAAAGAATACAAAATTGTCCCTCAGTATCCACAAGGGATTGGTTCCAAGATCCTAGCAGATACCAAAATCTGCAGATATTCAAGTTCTTTACATAAAATGGTATGGTATTTGCATATAACCTACATCAATTTCCCATATACTTTAAGCCATCTCTAGATTACTTATAATACCTAATATAATATAAACCTGTATAAACAATTGCTATATTATTTAGGAAATAATAACAAGAAAAAATTATACATGTTCAGTTTAGACAAAATTTTTCTAAATATTTCAATACACAGATGTGGAACCTGTGGATACAGAAGGCTGACTATATATTAATGAATCAATCTCTCTGCTAAGTCAACAGCAAATGTGGCAAAGATGGTAGATGTGAGTTGGCTTCTAAGTCCCACCAGAGGGCTCTATAGGAATGATTCAGATTTTCCTAAAACATTGTTATTCCTAGTTACTTTGAATGGAAATGTGATTTTTAGGTGTTTGTTGTTGTTTAGTGTTGTGTTTTAATAAGCTTCCTATTGAGTCAGTGGATTATCTGAACCACCTGTAAGTTGGACCAAGTAACCCCTATCAGGGTCTACTTCATGTCTGTAATGTTTTTTCAACTTGGAATCATGGCAAGAGCTTTCATAAACATGCTTTATCTTCTACATCATCTACATCGCCTACATCTACATCTTCTACATCAGCTGTTGGGAGTCAGGAATGGGATTATTTCCATCTTAAAGATAATATTTTTTATATGTTCCTGATTTTATTTTTTT
>NW_004624760.1:23275745-23291824 GCF_000247695.1 Heterocephalus glaber | reverse complement strand
CTCCAATCAGTCTTATGTTATTCTTCTTTACATTGTCTAGCAGCTGCTGGATTGATTTCTCGTGTTCTCTTACAATTTTAAAGCAATTTTTCTTTTTCTCCTCACTAATTGCAATCTTATCTTCTATATGGGAAATTCTATCCTCACATTGGTCCATTCTGCTGAGCAGACTTTCGATGGAGTTTTTAATCTCTTGGAAATCTGTTTGTATCTGTTTTATGGATTACATTTGCTTTCTATGTTGGGATTCCATCATGTTCCTCAGATCCTCTATTTTTTTAATCTGTGTCCTCTCTAGATTTATTAATCAAGTCTTGGACCATGAGCACAATCTTTGCTGTTATCTGAGTAATTATTTCTGATTTCGTTTTTCCCAGATCCTCTTTTGTTGCCAGTTCACAGAGTCCAGGTAGTTGAGTATCAGAGTGTTCCATCTCGTTTCCCTTCGGGGTTGCTGTAGGTGATCTGGAACTCTGTTTTTGAGGCTTGTTTATGTGTTTCCTCATTTCCACATTGTGGGGGGTGCTTCTGGTGCCCACGTGGCTCACCTTCTCTGCCCTAGGAGCTTGGGATGGCAGTTGGGGAGCTTCTTTCTGGGTGCTGGGACCGGCTGAGCTAAAGATAATATTTTTAAGCCAGTTAGAGGGGTGCACTCCTGTAACCCCAACTACTTGGTAGACTGAGATTTCAAGTTTGAGACTGTCCTTGGCAATTTAGGGAGATCCTGTCAAAAAAACCTTTAAAAAGAACTGAAAATGTGAAGATGTACCCAGTGGCAGAGTGTTTTTGGATTCAATCCTCAGTACAGAAAAAAAATTGAAGGATCAAAGAATCAATTTTCCTAAGGAATCACTGCTGGTAAATGATTGGGGACCCCTGTAGTTAGGTTTTAGTATTTCATTTAGTATATGATGCAGGCTTGAGAAAAAATATATTAAGAGACAGAACTAGGAGAGAAAGTGGGCTGTTAGGATGACTAATGCCGGCGTAACTGATGAAAGCCCTGGCCAGTTTTAGGTATTGACTTTTATTGGTAATTAATTGGGGTAAAGGTAAGCTATGTGTAGTTTTTATGGAAATTAATGTAAATAAGGCTCATTAAGGACAAAACAAAGCATTTTTAAATTAGGAACAAAATAGATAAAATACATGGTTGTAATTAGAATATTGTTTTTTTAGTTAGTGGGTTTTAGTTGTGGGAACGAAATTTGGGTGTGAGTTACTTTGACCTTGGCACATAGGCTTTGGCTAGACTTATTTTTTAAAACAAGCCAATTGTGGGGTTAACTCTTTACAGCCTGCTTTGGGCATAATCAATATTACTGTCCTAAACAAGGACTTGAACCTGTATCTTCCAAATCCAGATATAGTTGCTCACTAAAAATATTTTGAGTTCCAAGCTGTGTAAAAGATGGTAGGGACAGAAAGGTATGGCCTCCAAATATAATATTTTACAAGTAAAGACTGTCAAAACTGGAAGAAACTTTGAAAATCACCTAATGAAATGTTCTCAACTCAAATATGCATACAAATCACCCTGAGAACCTATTAATGCAGATTCAGAGCCAGTTGCTTGGCACATACCTATAATCCTAACTACTAGGGAGGCTGTGGCTATAGGAACACAAATTTGGGACCAGCCTAGGCCCCACAGAGTTTTTTCCTATGCCACTGCTCTGTTGAGAGTCTTCTAAAGGTCCATATATAAAGACTTGGTCCCCAGGATGGTGCTATTTGGAGGTGGTAAGGAGCCTTTGGGTAGTTACTGAATGCATGTCCTTGGAAAGTAGTTTTCAGAAGACTGGTGTAAAAGCATGAGTTTGGCCAATCCAGTCCAGGTTCTGTTGCCATAAGTGACCATTTTGTTCCCACATGCACTCCTGCCACAATGTGTCACCATTTGCTGTCCTCACCAGAACAGAGCTGATGCGGGCACCATGCCTCTGAGCCTCCAAACTATGAGCTAAATAACCTTTCCTTTTATAAATTCAGTTGCCTTAGGTATTTCATTGTAGTAAGGGGAACCTGATTAATATACCCACTATATAGAGAGAAAGGAAAAAGGACAACCTAACTTGATATTTGCTTTGGAGAAGTTTAGAGAAGGGAGAAAGCCTTTTACTAAATATGTCCAAAGCAGCTAGATTATTCATGATACCTTTGTACCTACAGCTTAAGAAATTAATTTTCACTGGGGATTTAGCTTAGTGGTTCCGGTGCCTGCCTTGCAAGTGCAAGGTCCCAAGTTCGATCCCTGGTACCAAAAAAAAAAAAAAAGAAAGAAAGAAAGAAAAGAAACTAATTTTCTAGTAAGAATCTTGATCTTTTCTTTTTTTTTTTTTTATATCTGGGATCAAACTCAGAACCTTGTGCTTGCAAGGCAGGCAGCGGAACCACTGAGCTAAATCCCCAGCCCAAGAATCTTGATTGTACAGTAGTCTTTAAAGAGCCAATGGTAATACTAAAATGTGATTTAGTGAATGCATTTCTTTGAGAGGCAAAAAGAATTTCACCCAAGTAGATAGCTCACAATGGTCTCATTAATCTTAGGGTAAACTACAGAGTACTCAAAGATGAATATCCTTCAGGCAATATTATTATAAATATCATTTCTCCAATTAAAGGTTATGATAAGTATTGAGCATGCTGTACTTGTGCATATTATATATCTTGTCAAGAATTATAACTAAATTATAGCTACTTTTAGAGAACCCCAAATGGTGGCTTTCCTTTCTTCATTTAAACCCCTTGAGTGTTGATAATGGACCAAGTTGTCCAGTATCTCAATCTCTAGACAAGTAAGACTCAGAGGCTACAGCCTTAGTTTACAGTAATTGGAATAATTATACGGTGTAGCATCATATGCCCTTCTATCCTTCATCTATCTTCATTATACTTCTCAGCTTCCATAAAAGTGTCAGTTCTATGAATAGGTAGACTATCAGTGACTATCAATCAGAAGCTAGACAAACTGAGCTAATGGTGTAGAAAGACTCCAATTATGATTCCTTGCAGCTCAATACTCAACAAAACTTTGGAATAGAGAAATAATATTTATATCTGGGTGACCCATAAGAGAAAATGTCTGAGTGATACTACTTGTTACAATTTCCTTTAATGAACATAATCAGAATTAAAAAGTTTATGTTCTGGGCTGGAGGTGTGGCTCAGTGTTAGAGCTCTTGCCTAGTATTCAAGAGGCCCTCGGTTTGATCTGAAATACTGCCCAAAACAAAACACACACACACACTTTTTTCACATACATACATATACATGTGTGTATATTTCATTATAATTATGTCAAAATGTCTATATGCTTAGTGTAATAAAAGTAAAAGAAGGATATTTAATTTCTTAAGAGATGTTTCTTTCTGAAAAGTAAGTTCTTTTAAAAGAAATACTTTAAAAAGAAAATTTTCTCAACTAACCCAATGCTGTGTCTAAGTTGCATGTTAAAAGGACATCTCTAATCGTTACCAGAAGGTGTAGAAGACCAGCATGCTTGAATGTCATTTCTCTTTCATCATTTGTACCTAAATAAGCAAAAACATATTAGAATTTTAGAATATGTATCAGAATATGCTTAATAATGATAGCTAATATGCATTATTATATTCACCTGGGTTAATAGCATCATTGATTAATTTTTCTTGTTCCTTTAAGAAGAATCTTGTTTGGTCAAAAGTAACAGTGGCAAATTTCCAATTAGCAGCAGGGAGAATACAGAGGCATGCAAGTTTTTCTAACATAGAAGTAGCTGATGCTTCTAGGAAACAGTATGCTTGGCACTGACTATCTGCAAAAATAAAAGAATTAAAAGTATTGTTTTTATAAAGATGATATGCTCTTTTTGATAACAAACTGAACATGTTACTTCATGGAAACCTGAAGTTCTAGCCAAATTATTTTATGAGTTAAAAACCACCGCTTATATACAGACTTATATAAGGATATTTATTCTATGAACTAGTAAAAAAATCCTCATACAATTTCATAATTGTCTAGTTATCTTACTTATTAGAAGGGATTTATTTGACAACTCATTTAACAGGGCAAGTATTAAAAAAGAGAATCACATTATTTTCTTTTCCCCTCCAATATTAGGTTACAAATTTAAGCCAAATTTCTAACAATGACAGATGTTTCTAGTTTTCACTGGACTTCCATTAAAGATTTGCATAATCATCTAGAGTTCATATATAAAATTTAACCAAAAGAATGAAAAGGTATTTGAGAACTAGTATTATATTTTCTTACTGATTTTAATAATGAGCATGACATTACTAAGCAGGATGTGCTTTAGGGATCAAAGAATATTTTTGCAACTGAAAAAAAAATGTAATCAATACAGGAACAAAGAGTAACTTATTTATGCCACCCTAATAGTAGGTAAGAGAACATAAAGAGCAACCATTAGCAGTTCATTTTCCAGACTGGGCAGAAAAGTCTAAGGAGTTGCAGCTTGTTTTTCTCTGACAAAGTTAGGGAAGCAGCAGGAATTTTAATGAAAAAAGAAATAACAATTAGTGGACTGGAAGAGGGGATGGGGAGGGGCAGAGACAGTGAACAGGGCATTCCAATTCTGGAAATAATGCGAAAGAAAGTGGAATGAACAAATTTCTGAAACAACCAAAGAATAATAAGGAAAGTGAGCCATGTGATAAATATACAGGAAAGGGCTTTCAAATTAAATAAATTTGAATGTATTTTAAAAGGATGTTGTAGTATACCTGATGCTTGAATTTCAATGATGTTATCTGCTCCCCTTTCCTGATTCATTTTCTCCAGAGTTATGTTAGTAGAAACAATAGGACTTTCTTCTTTATGAGTCAATTCTTCTTGATTTTGAAATTCTAACAAAAAATATCAATTTGTGTTTCCAGGAGAAATTTAGTGTTGGTTTACTTTAATGCTTTCTCCTATAATCTTTGTTAAATTTCTTCATTGAAACACATCAGTATTAAATGGAAATATTCAGATCAATAGACCCAACACTGTACCAGGTAGGAAGATGAATGATTAAAAACAGAAAGAACTTTGGCAGTAGATTAGTGTTTTAGCCCTGGTTGTGACACTAGTCTGAGTGTCCTCATACAGAAAGTATGGATAAATGTCCCTACTTTAAATACTGTTATAGGGGTAAACATCAGGTACAGTTCCTGACACATAAAAGGCCCAAAACATTTTACATCATTTCTCTGTGACTTTCTATATGCCCTTCCTTCTGCAACTGATCCTCTCCTCTGCCCCAAGCCTTCCCTATCTCCATCCTACCTCAGGTAGGCTAGTTCTTACTGCCCACCCTTCAGCCCTCAGGCACCTTCTACATGAAGTCTTATGTAACTGCCCACCTTACTTCCACCTTCCAGCTCAGCAAGTGCCTCCACTTTTTGTTTCCTTATCCTTCTGTGCATAGTATTGAAATGATCTATCTGTATGTCTGGCCTATTTTATTACACTGTGAGCATCCCAAGGTCAGCAACAGCATTATATTGATTTCTAAAATAGTGCTTGAAACAGAATATTCAATAAATCTTCTCTTCTCTTCTTTTTTCTTTCCTAAGCATTTGAAGAAGATATATATATATATATATATATATATATATTAGATAGTAATATATATGGCATCGATAATGTAATCACAAACAAAATAATTTTATAAATATAATACATCCTCACACATTTTAATATATGATATTTAAATACATGGCTAGAAGTATAATAATGGAGTATACCCTTAGGCTTGATTGTATAATTTTCAAGTAATACTTTTAATTAACTATAAATAATTTGAGTAGAGTCAACTAATACTAATTACTGAAATTTTTGAGAAAGTCTAATAAGGTATAATATTTCTTCCCCCTGAATCAACCATAAAGACAAAGTAAAATATAACCTCTCTTACTAATTGTGACTGTTAGTTATGATCTGTCAATCTGACTGGATTAAGAAATGCACAGTAAGCACACTTCTGGGTATGTCTCAGTGCATTATGGAAGGGTAACCTTGTCATCTACATCTGGTCACCTCTCCTTCCTCTCTGGTGCTGGCCTTGAAATGACTATGCATCCCAGACTGGCCTTGAACTCGTGGCGATCTTCCTGCCTCAGGCTCTTGAGTGCTGGGATTACAGGTGTGCACCACCATGCCTGGCTTTTCTTTTTTATTTTTTAAGCACCTTTTATTTATTTGGGGGGGTGGTACTGGGGATTGAACTTGGGACCTTGTGCTTGCAAGGCAGGCGGTGGCACCACTGAGCTAAATCCCTGGCCCTAAGCAGCTTTCTTATGCCATGCTCTTCTACCATGATGTTCTTGCCTCCTTGCTAACCAACCACAGACTGAATTCTCTGAAATGAGCCAAATAAACTTTTCCTCTTTTAAGTTGTCCCATCAAGTAATTTGTCCCATTAATGGGAAATCTCACTAATAAAGGCTAAGTTGGAGAACAGAGCTTAATTTGAGAGTCAAGTAGCTTGTTAACTAAACAACAGTTTTAGGCAAGTGTTGCCCATCTAGTCCTAGGATATACTGGACGGGGAGAAAATTCCCTATTAGGAAAAGAGAGTCATGACGTAAGAGAAGCTGAGAATATCTGTTTCTTTTCAGAGTTTATCCCTCCAACCTTATGCCCAATTTATATTTTTCAAATTTACAATTTAGACAATGCCTTCCACCCTCATTTGGGAAAAAGTATAAAGAAGCAAAGAAGCCAGGAGCATAACACCAACTGAGGAAACATCAGGAGTACAGAAGCATCTCCGTCTAACATTAATATGTCTTTAATTCTTCAGTAAACTAATAGCTAATTTTTATTAAAAAATTTCTTTTAATTTTTCACCTTTCTACTTTTTGTCATTCTATATTGCTAATATATTCTATTATAAACTATTATCCCAAGTATAACAACCAGAAAAAAATGTCAGGGTTAGTTTTGGAGTGAATTCCTTTTAGAATCCAAATATGAATTAACTCTGAAAATATTAAAAAATCATAAAATAACAATTTTTTTAATTCCAATTTTTATAAGCATATTTATAATTCTTTATATTTTGCTCATTCTTTTATGCAAAAGCTATGCTTGAATTACAGTATAAATATTGGTTAGAATGATCTCAGTTATATATAGAATTGTTATCTAACAAGGTAAGTTATAAAGTGGTTACTACTATATAGAAAGAAAATTTAATTCTGGAATTTAAAAATACTGTCCTGCATTTTCACCAAAATGTTCACCATGATAAATGCACTGACTGTCAAAGTAATATAACATTAAGCAGATCTATAAAAGGATGTCACATCTTTTGGAGAACTATATGCAACCAAAATGACATTATAAACTGAGACTGTTAAAAGGACACATGGGACAGTAAGACCTAACTATGCTCTAAATCACATAAGTATTTGTGCATTTATTGCATCAGGTAATGTCCACCAAAATTACTCTATAATGTCTATTTTTTTTTACTATAAATGAAAGGTTATAACACATGATACTACCTTTAATGTGGTTGGAAGCAGGAAATATGACAATTACAACTCAAGCAGAAACTTGGCCACATTGTAGAAAGCAAGTTGTATACATAGTGGGTCTTATTACAAATTCAAATGCACGTTTTAATTTTTTGGAAAACATATATCTACATCTGTATCTAAATCTGTATTTATGTATCTATACTCATCTCCACATACAATGGCATTTCCTTTGACTATGAAAAATAACATTTTTATCCAAAAGAGCTCTATTTCTTTATCTTCTATAATAAATTATGTACTTAGTTCTTGAACCTATCATATCAATGCCAAAATATTACTAAATTACTCACCATCTTTTTTACCATGGTCTGTAACTTCAGTCTTTGAGGTACAAGTCTTATATTTATTTCGCAGCATAATAAAGTTGCTCAAAAGGTCCAAATCACTCTCCTGTTTTTTACTATGTTCAAAACATGCTTTTTCAATTCTTGAAGATGTAGATGATTCAATAAGTGGTACTGTGTAGTCAAATTCAAGGTGATCTTTAGTTTCTTTTTTTTGGATTATTCTCTCAACTATTTCTTGATCATTCTTTAGTTTTTCTTCAATTTTTGGTCTCTCAACAGAGATACATTCATCAGATAAACACATATCTGCTACTTCTTTTGCCAGAGATGGACTCCCTTGTGAAAGTGGTATATGATAATGTGTAGATCTCTCATTAAAAAGTACAATAGGTGAGGAACTTTTCTGTTCTAGACAAGCTAAAAAAAACAATTAAAAAGTAATGAAATTACTTCCATGCCTAAATGGGCATGCTATTAAGAGTATTAATATAACATTTAGTTGTAGTTTCATATTAACATAACCTGATCATCAGGAGTAGTTTGTTTATTGTTTAAGAAATCAATTTTTGGTCTAAATAAAATAAAAATTTAAAAATATAAAAACTTATTGTTAATAAGCTTATAATGAGTCATAGCCTTAGAGCTAATTGTTACTGAAAACGTAGGTATCAGGCAAGCCACAAAACTAGAATAAAATACTTGATCTAGATGTAGCTGACAAAGGACTGTACTCAAAATATATAAAGAACTATTATAATTCAATAATTAAAAGCAGCTCAATGAAAAATTGGCAAAAGACTTGAGCAACACTTCATATAAGATATATACATATAATATATATTATATATATTATATATATATATTCTACAACATTGATGATCTTGAAAATATGCTAAGGGAAAAAGTTAGTGACAAAAGGCCACACAGTCACAAAAGGTCACATTTGCATTTTTATGCAATGTCCCTAAGAGGCAAATCCATAGAGACAGAAAATGGATTAGTGGTTTCACAGCTAGGCAAAATGGGTAGTGATTGCTAAGAGTCATGAGGTTTCTTTTGGGTGTGATGAAAGTGTTCTAAAATGGTCTATGGTGATGATTGTACCATTCTGTGACTATACTAAAAAACCAGTGAATGGAATACTTTAAATGGATCGAATGTATAATATTGAATTTTTTCACAATAAAGCCATCATATTTTTTAAAAAAGAAGTATAAAAGGCCAATAAGCATGTAAAAACATGTTCAGCATCACTAGTCATTATAGAAGTACAAATTAAAAACACAATGAAGGGCCGGGGATTTAGCTCAGTGGTTCCGCCGCCTGCCTCACAAGTGTAAGGTCCCAAGTTCGATCCCCGGTACCAAAGAAAAACCCCCACAATGAAATACTACAACATAACTACCAGAATAGCTACTATTGAGTGTTGTCAAAGATACAGAGTAAATGAAATTCACATACTGCTGGTGGGAATGTACAATGGCGAATGGAGAAATTTTCTGGAAAGCAATTTAGTAGTTTCCTATAAAATTAAACATACACCTATCATAAAATTCAACAGTTCTATTTCTAGAAATTCACACAAGAAAAAAGAAAATATGCACAAAAAGACTTATACAAGAATACTCATAACAATTTTATTCACAATAAAAAAATTGGGAAAGAAATCCTTGGAAGTGATAAACTCTAGGACTCTCTTTCAATGGAAAATTCCTCAGCAATAAAAACAGATGAACTGTGATATACTCATCACGGATGAATCTCAAAAATGTTAGGCTGAGTGGAAAAATCCAGGCACAAAGGAATTTATACTATCTAATTCTACAAGTGAAATTCTGGAATAGGAGAAATCAATATATAGTAACAGAAGTAGACCAGGGGTTCCCAACAGACAGAGGTGAAGACTGATGAGGGAGAAAAATAAAACGGAGTTAGACTGATTGCAAAGGGGCACATGGGGACTTTTGGTGATGAAAATACTCTACTATATCTTAATTGTGGTGCTAGTTTCACAGATTTCATATATATAAATAATTTATTAAAATGTATCAAACTGTACAAAGTGAGTACAGTTTATTATGCATAAAAGTATACCTTATAAAGTTGATTTGAAAAAAATCCTTAAATGCTTATAGGGCCAACCAAGTAACTTAAATGAGTGAAGTATATAGCTAGCCCTTAAATCATAATCTTTGGAAGACAAACTTTGGAAGTTTGGAAGACACTATTCTTGTCCTCCAAAGAACATGGTCTATGATTTTTTTGTTTTTGCTTGCATTAAAGATATTGATATAAGAAACATTTAATTTCCTCTTAATTGTACTAAATGTAAAACAGAAATTCAAGTGTAATGTAAATGCCAACTAATTCCTGGCTTCAATTAGTTAGTGCTGAGATCTATAGTGAGCTGGAGGGTACATGGTCTGTTTAAAGTGGTGAGGTGCTAAGGGGCTTGGCTAATTGTTGCCATATGAGAATTTGAGTCCAGTTTTTGGAATTTTCAAGACAAATTCAGCATACATACCAATATCTAAAATGCCCCAAATATTTTTGTTTCTTTGTTTCTTTGTGTGACCCAAGGTCTCACTATGTACTTCAGGCTTTCCTTGAACTCACTAGGTAGCCCAGACTGGCCTTGAATTCATGGCAATCCTCCTGCCTCAGCCTCCCAAGTGCTGGGATTACAGGCATGCACCATCACACCTGGCTAAATCCCCCAAATCTTAAATGTTGTTAAATAATTAAAACACTATGTAAATCAGTAATTTATGGGCTGAATATGGCCTGAGTGCTACCAATTTGCAACTTTTGAAATATTCTCTACAGAAAATTTGGTTAGTAGGTCAGTAGGAATTACCATTTTATTTTTCTGATGATTTTCATCTACTATTATCTTTTTAAGCACCACTACTGTGACAATTTGGCTATGGGGTCCAGAAACAGTTACCGTTTCTTAAACCTCAGAATAACATATACAGTATTATCATAATTCTATTGGATATCAAAGGGAATATTCTTTATTTTAACTTAAAATTAGTTACATAATACTTTACATAGTTTTATAGATGTATTATCTAGATGTTTGAAGACTCCATAAAATCTTCTTCCTTTTTATTGTCTGGCAACCTGACCAAATCATTTTAAAAATTCTTACTCATTTTCAGACCTGTAACTGAATATTGGCTGTTGAGCTCTTAAATGCTTGGAACTTAAAAAAAAAACTAACAAACCAATAAAAATAGTTTACAGTGTAAAAGAAATGAAAAACAACACAGGTATCTATAAAGGCCTGGGACGGACTGGTTGTATTTGCTTGGTATCTGCTCATCTGTTTTACTTCTTACCACATTCAAAGTATTCTGTGCTTCTGTCTTTGAAACACACTTCTCTGATGAAAATTTTCATCCCAATTCCTTATATAGATAATTATTTCTAAAAACCACTTTTAAATATAATTATTACTCTGTAATATATTAAAAACTTTCCTAAATCCTTTAATATTAAAAATTATTAGTTATTGCACAAACTAATCTTAAAACAATTCACATATATAATTCATGCCAAATATGTGCCATTTGCTATAATGAAATTTATGGCAAACAAAATAACAAAAGTAAACACTCAAAATATATTTCTGCCTACTTAAATTATATAAGTAAAAGCTAAATTGGTAAATTTTTTAGTAATGAAAAGATTTTTGTATTTTTGAAGAGAAATTACTAAGTATTATTTTTTAAAATTTTATTTTATTAGTACATTTTAGGTATACAATATAATGACAACTAACTATTATTGAATCCCAAACTTTAGCTATCAGGTAAAAAAATAAGTTACTACAAAATGGTGATTTGTGCCTAGACACAAGAACTGTAGTAGCAATTATTTGTAAAAGGAAATCAAATCACTTTAATTGAAAATGGCTAGAAACTTAAAGAACTAAGAGTATAGAATTTTAGGCCAGAATAGTCAACTTCCTTTTTTTTTTTGAGGAAGAAAATGGGGGCTAGAAAAGCCCATACTCATATATTCAGGCAGAACAGAGCCAATATTGAATGCTAGAACTTATTTATATTTCCCTAATCACCAAGAAGAAAGCCAGTATCTAACATTTTCTCATTCCAAAATGTTGGTACTTAACATTCTAATTGTTATTATTAGGTACTTACATTCTAATTAGGTATTATTATTAGGTACTTACATTCTAATTGAAGTACTTTTGTAGGCAAAAACTCCATTTTAGTGTCATTAGAAGACAGATTATCCTCATACAAATATGTATTTAGACGTTCCAAAGTTTCTCTTGATATTGGATTTAGTCCTGCTTTTTTCCACCACTTTCCCTTTACAGAATTAACCACAAGCCTTTTTTCTTCAATAGAAAATACCTTTTTCAGCTCTGTAACTGAATATTGGCTGTTGAGCTCTTGAATTCTTGGCACTTAGAAAAAACCCAACAAACAAACAGAAATAGTTTACAAGGCAAAAGAAGTGAAAAACACAATAAACAGAACTACAATGGAATTTCTTTATGAAATATATTTTCACAAATTAGAAAAAAGTGATCCTTGAAGTTATAGCTAGTATTTTGTTTTCAAGATGCTAATATTTATAAAAGTCCAAGTTACTGTAACAACAGAAGTCACAGAAAGGATTTATTTCAATATTTGGACATGTCAAGAAGTTAAAATTATTCTATATTTAGCAAGAGAGGTAACCATATTCTTTTTTTTAAACCATTGTCAATTACTAAATTAATACATTGGATAGTATTTTGAAGAATGTAAGATTTACTAATGCACCAATTGTGATGGTAAATGCCTATAATTCCAGCACTCTGGAAGTCTGAGGTAGGGGGATCATAAGTTTGAGCCCAGCTTAGGAACTTAGAACAAGACCCTGTCTCAAAATAAAGAAAAAGAAAAGGGCTGGGGATGTAACTCTGTGTGAAGGCCTTGAGTTCAATTCCCAGAACAGAATAAAAACTATTAAATCAAAAATTTTAATTATAATGAGCCTGAACAGGACATATTTTATTCAGATCTTGTGATTAATCTCATTTTAGCTATTGTGGCACAGAGCTACCTGCTTCCTTACTTTTTAACCTAAATAGGAAACACTCTAACATATGGTCTTGCTTTATAAAGTAGCACAACTACTTAAATTACTATTTGGATGGTAAATACCCACCCAAAATTAAGAATATGAGCTTTAAAATACTAATTTTGAGATGGTGCTTTTTGTAATGATAGTAATAATCACAATAAAAAAAACTGACAAGTACTAATATTAATAATAGTAACTACTAGTTACTAAAAACATCTGACTGTGCTAAGTGCTTTTTATGTATTATTCTTGAGTAATTGCTAAAATAATCCTATGAGGTACATATTTTAATAGCTTTAATGAGGTATAACTGATACGCAATCAACTGCACATATTTAGAGTAAAAAGTTTAATAAATTTTGACCTATGTATATGCTCATGAATTCATTACCACAATCAAGGTAATGATCATATCTATAGCTCTCCAAAGATCCCTCATGTCTCCTTATAATATTGCCCTTCTAACTCTCCCCACCCCTCCAACCCTGTGCCACTGTTCTATTTCCTGCAACTGTAGATAAACTGAATTTTCCAGAATTTTATATAAAAGAAATGATAGCATATGAAGTGTTTATGTCTGGCTTCTTTAATTCATCACAATTATTTTGAGAGTCATTCATGTTGAGGTGTGACTCAATAGTTCATTCCTTTTTTTCTGATGGAAATAACTGTAGATTCATATGCAGTTATAAAAAATAACATACTTTCTTTTGTATACTTTGCATACTTTCCTCTGACAGTGACATTTGGGAAAACTATAGTATAATAGCACATCTAGGAGACTAACATTCTAACAACCAGCAGTCTTATTAAAATTGTCTTACTCTTACCTATATGTATGTGTGTATGTGTCTGCATGCACACACACATGTGTACATGGGTAAGAAGTTTGCTTTATTTTACCACCTATTTAGATTCACGCAACTATCATCACACTATTTTGAACAGTTCCAATACCACAGGACACTGCTTGTTGCCTCTCTCTCTCTCTATATATATATAATCACTTTCTTCCTGAACTTACCATCCTGTCACTAGCCCCTGGGACCCACTAAAATGTTCACCATTTCTAAAATGTTATTTCAAATATGTTGCATAAATAGAATAGTTCATTTCTTTTGATTACCAAGTAATGTTCCATTATATAAATATATCACAATTTGTTGATCCATTCACTTGCTTATGGACATGTAAGTTGTTTCCCATTTTTGGCTCTTATAAATATGGCTGCTACAGACATTCATGTGTAAGCCTTTGAGTGGACATATGCTTTTATGAAATAGACGTTATTATTTCCATTGTGTGAGGAAATAGCCTCAGAGGATTAAATTACTTATACTGCTAGGTGATGTACAGTTGGAATTCAAACTTAACCAATTTTTGGCTTTGTTTTCATTTGTGTATTGTGAAATACACAATTTTATATACAGGAGAATATATGGAAGATGAAATAAAAAACTGCACTCACCACCAAGAAAGGAAAAATTACCCTTCTCTAAAATACTATGGGAATTTTATGAGGTCAAACTTTATGAAGCTTTCATACTTCCTTTTCAACCCAGCATTTTTTATCCTTAAACAACTAAGTAAACATTATAGTACTGTTATTAATGTATTGTCAGAACATTTGTCATATATGCGTTATCAGTACATTTATCACATATACAAGTATCTTTGCTCATCATTCCTCTGTAAGTTTCAGACTTCCCATCAGGGATCACTGTCCTTTGGCTTGACTAGCATTCTTTAGAGTTTCTTTTAGTGAAAGTTTCTGATATTTCAATTTCTGCAAATATCTTCTTTTAAATCCTTATTGAATTATAATTTTCCTGGGTAAAGGGTTACAGATAGCTTATTTTGAGCATATTAGAGATATTATTCCACTGTTTTCTGGCTTTCCACTGGTGTCACTGAGAAGTCACTTTTCACTCTTCTTACAACATCATGCCTTCGCTGAGGCATGTAGCTCTGCTACTATGACAGGATCAGGGGTGGATTCTTTTCCATGCGGCATGGAAATCACTGACTGTGGTGGATCAATGGACTGATATCCATCAACAATTCTAGAAAATTTTAGCAATCGCTTCTTCCAAAGAGGTGACCTTCTTCTTTTCTGTAATCTCTACCTGAATTTCTGGTTAGATACTCAATCTTTATGTCTTTTAACCTCTCATACCTTTCATCTCTGTTTCTCTATACTAGATTCTGAACAATATTTTCAAGTCTGTCTTTCAGTTCATCAATATTCTTTCCAACTGTGCATAATATACTATTGAACCTAACAAGTTTTTGACTTGTTTTATTTATTTCTGGAAGATTTACACAGTTCTGATGGAAATCTGTTTGGTCACTTCTTTTGTTCTTTGTTCGTATTTTTCTCCTTCTCCTTCTCCTTACCTTTTTGCCTTAAATATGTATTGGACTACGTGTCTGGTAATTTCAACACATATATCTGATTTGGTATCCATTGTTTCTAATGACTCTCACCAGTGATGCCTATCTATTTTGTGATTTTTGTCTGTTAGCCTCTTTGAACTTTGTGAAAGTTCTTTGAAGCATGGACTAAAGTGTATTCCTCCAGGGAGATTTATATTCTTCTAGGAAGGATTTATTCAAGGATCCCCTAGTAGTCACTCCATGTAGGATATTTTTTGACCCTATACTCCATACAGACATCAAAACAGAAGCTCAAGGTCTCTAGGGTTTAGCAGAAATCATTGGAATAAAAGTCAATTATGATGCTTTCTTACTTCCCAGTGTCCTTGTTTTTACTTTGATTTTGGCCTCCAAATACAACAAAGAAAAGAGTATTATGTCAGTTCTATTTCCATAATAGAAAAATTTAGACATGGAAAAGAGTTTAACTTACTTAGATAAATTTTTAAATATACACAGGAAATTTATACTTAACTCAAAACTATTTTTTAAAATTATAAATAAAAGTTAATATATGAATGTATGTCATACTTTATAGTATCTATTATATCTATGCAAAAAATATTTCTATTTAATTTAATTAGATTTTCCCTTAATTTGAAGATATCTGGAATAAATTATATGATACTAATTTCTTTTATTTGCTTTCAACTTTGTCTACTGTATCTTTTCAAACAGTAGGAAAATAATATTTTTTTGCTGATATGATGAGGCATTA
>NW_004624760.1:23263686-23275645 GCF_000247695.1 Heterocephalus glaber | reverse complement strand
ATAAACTTTGTTAATATGTTTTTAAATATCCTTTTTGGAAAACTCAGGAATCTAAAAATTCTAAACATTATTTCACTTCAGCTATGTAGAATTTTTAAACAACCAATTCATTGACTTGGAAATACAAACCATATATATGGGATTGTTTTATGTACTACCTGTGTTCTTTTTCTTTTTGTCCCATGCACAGATATTTTAACCAGAAAAATCAACAAGATCAAGATCTTGTCATATACTCCTGCATTTAGTATAATGAACTTTTTGGCAAATATCTAGATATTTTACATTTGTGCTGTTATATATATTCTATGTTAAGAAATGGTCAAAGAAATACAATATCTCACATTTCTACTCATTGCATGTTTTCACCTATACCTTTATTTACCTGTAAGCCAAAATGAGTTCAAGGAAATTCTGTAGCTTTCTAATTCCCACATCATACAGTATTTATTAGCTGATTCTTTAGCAGTAAGCAAGCTACTGAAAAAGAAGATTAAAGTTTAATACATTAATAATATTAAGTTGTTTTGTTTTAAGTATTTTACTAAGGGCCGGGGATTTAGCTCAGTGGTTCCGCCACCTGCCCCACAAGTGCAAGGACCCGAGTTCGATCCCTGGTACCAAAAAAAACTCTGTTAAGTATTTTACTAAGTAACTTTCATACTCAAAAGCAAGTGAAAAATTAACCATTTTATGAACATGTAAACAGAAAGAATTCTAAAGATCAAATTTCAAATATTGCTTTCTTCTCTAGGAAAATCTTTCATTTAAAAACTCTTAATTACTTCTACTCACCTATAAGTTACTCCTACCTCTATTTCCTTCAGCAGATTCTGCAGCTGACCTGGAAGAGCTTTAGGATGTCTCTCCATAAGCTATGAAAAGTACTAACCCTATAAGTCACCAGAAATAAAAATATAATCTTATTAAAATTACTATGCTTAGGGCTGAGGATTTACCTCAGTGGTTGTGCCACCAGCCTTGCAAGTGCAAGGTTCCGAGTTTGATCCCTGGTACCAAAAAACCCACAAAAATTACTATGCTTACTTTGAAAACAGTAGCTTCAAAATTTTTTTTTAAACTTACTGTCCTGAAGTCCATTCTGTATAGAAATTCTGTACTGTCTATTGGCTGAGGATCAGAACTATACAAAAGTCCTGTCTATTTTAACTTCTCTGGAGGTGCTAAGGTCCTAATGTTTAGTTCAAATCCTTCAATCTTGATAGTGTGTGAGTGATGTGTGTATGTGCGCATGTTAATATGTTCTGGGTGACAGGGATGGAAAGAAAAGATCAAACATGCATGACAATCAGTGTAAATCAATATTTTTGAGATGACTTTGAAGATAATGATACACTGCAAAAAATCAGTGTAAATCCCAACTTTCAGTAGCTATGAAACTACCAGCATTGGAAGGGCGGACACTATTAATTCATAAACCTTTTATGCTGCAGATCTCTCTCTTCTCCCGATTGAGAATTGATTGTATTCTGTTTCTTTTTTCAAATGGCACATATACTGTATAATATACTAATAATAAGTACTGCTAGTTAAACTGACAACCTAGGGTAAAAGAAAGTTATGTTTTATGCCTCAACTATCTATTTTACCTACATAATTAAAAAATCTGTTCATATAGTAGAAAATTGACTATCTAGACAATGTTTGAATCTTACCTTTGATCATGGACAATTATTTTTAAGTGAAAGGAAGGGGAAATATTTAGGCCAGCCATACCCAATATGGACAAATATTTTGTTCTTAATGGTACATTCCAGAGACATGTCTGAATTTGATAAATTCTTTGGTCATACAAATTTGTTCACAAGTTGGTAGTCAGTATGGAAATAAAATCTTATGTCATACAAACTTTTCTTTTTAGCTCCTAAAATCTAGCATGGAGTCTTGCATGTGATAGGCAATAAAGTTTTGGGGTTTTTTTTGTACCGGGGATCAAACTCGGGTCCTTGAGCTTGCAAGACAGGCAGCGGCACCACTGAGCTAAATCCCCGGCCCAATAAAGTATTTTTAAACTAGATATTATTTCCAGCCAAAATGCTATGTTTTGAAATAAAAGTAATTGACTCTACAAGTAAATTAAGGGTAATTATTATTTTCTCTTCCTTTTAAAAAATGTAACACTTTTCCTTTTAATTTTTAGTTTTACACCTGAGATGAGTAATTTTTTAAAATAAGAGTTTTACATTTTTATAATCACAAACAAATGGAAGTGATTTCTTTCTTGCTGATGAACGTAGCAGTGAAAACTTTCAGTTGTCTCAAATGGCTCTAGATCCATTAGCTAATTTAAAAGCTATTTTTGTTCCAACTTTGCCAAATCATAATGCATTAGATAAGACTTGCTTCATAAATTTTCATTAGATATTTGAGTTATAACAATAAATATGTATGATTAAAATGACTATTATAATTAAATACTTTTAATATAAAATTGAAATCAAAATTATACTAATTCTGCTAGTTTGTTTCTAATTGCCAATCTGCCGTAACAGATGGATTAGGTTATGTGGAATAAATCAGAGTAAAACAGCCTAATCAAGATAGTATATATCCTGCAAATGTCTTTTACCTTAACAAAGGGACTAAAAATATTTAAAGAAATTATAGGTAGTTTTCATATTTGTCCCAAGCTGTTTTTAGGGTTCATATATGATATGGATGGTAACAGTTCATAATAGAGTTTTGTATAACACAAATTTACCCCACAAAGGCAAAATAAGTCCCTTTTTTTTTGTACTGGGGATCAAACTCAGGACCTTGTGCTTGCCAGGCAGGTGCAGTGTCTCTGAGCTACATCCCTGGCCCAAGGCAAAATAATTCTATTTTTTTTTTTTTTGGTACTGGAGATCGAACTCAGGACCTTGCACTTGCAAGGCAGGCAGCGGCACCACTGAGCTAAATCCCTGGCCCTTTGCAAAATAATTCTTAAACAGGAGATGAAGATATACTTAGGGCCCTCAGTGCTGGCTCTTCCATTTTATGGTTTGATACCTTCCAAGGACCATTATGTAATTCTAAGCAGTCAGTAATGAATTCTAGAGCCTTGACTCCAGTTTCTTGCAGCAATCCAAGAGCATTCTTCTCTGACAGGTAAGCCAATCATAACTAAATTCAAAACTCAGTACACAGCTTCCATAATTTCCAGTCCTAGAATACTTCATTAAGGAATTGTAGATTTTCCTATTACTTTCCTGAAAGTGTGTCATTTTACAGCACATTAAATTCCAAGTTTACAGTGGGAAAGTAGACAGTACTGACTATGTTCCCATTTTTGTAAGTGACAAAAGAAGCAGGACATGGGGTAGACTTATTCTAAGATAATAGACTAATCTATTTCAGAAAATATTAACTTATATGTATGCCACATGGTATAAGATAGCAACAAAAGCTATCTCAGACTATGTCAAAGGTCAAATATGCTGAGCTGTTAAGCTATGCAATTTTGGCTCAAATTAGAATATAATGATCTAGCCCTGTAACATCAGTTCTAGGACTATAGCTCACTCTACTCACTCTGTACAGGAACGGGGTTATTGAACAGATCTATGGAGTAAGCTTTGGTTCAACATGTCTGGTTTTCTCAACACTGAGATTATATCTAAGGTGAACAAGATAGGGGATGTCCTCTGTTAGAAATGGGATATGACTCCTGGTACTCCTACCGGGAGTAAATTGGTGGCCTAATCTACAGGTCACCCACTGTACACATTATACTGTGATCCTTGGCTGTTCCTATCCAGAGATCTAAGACAAATATTTTAGAAGACCTTGTAAGAACCCTGTCAAGTAGACACAATTATCACCCAGGGTCACAGATTTAAAAGCTGAGACATAGGGCTGGGGATTTAGCTCAGTGGTGCCGCTGCCTGCCTCACAAGCACAAGGTCCTGAGTTTGATCCCCGGTACCAAAATAAAAAAAAGAACAACAACAATAACAAAAAAGCTGAGGCACAGAGCAATTAAGCTCACAAAGTTAGTAAATGATAAAAACAGACTGCCTGGCACTAGTTCAGAGCTTTAAACCACTTACTATTGGCTGAACCACCCCCGCCACCAATTGTATGTGTTGAAGCCCTAATCCTAGGTACCTCAGAATGTAACTATATTTGGAGACAGAGCTTATCAAGAGGAAATTAGTTTAAATGGGGTCATTAAGGTACATCCTAACCCTACATGATTGGTGTCCTTATAAGAAGTAATTAGGGCACAGACTGGACAAAGACTCTATGAACACAAGGAAGAAGATGGTCATCTATAAGCTAAGGAGAGACACCTTAGAATGACATTAGTCCTGTGGGCACTTTGTTCCTGAGCTTCTAGCCTCCAAATTGAAGAAATAACTTTCTGTTGTTGATACCACCCAGTCTGTGGTATTTGTTATGGAAGCCCTAGCAAACTAACACACCATAAACTGTCTTTCATGGCAGTGAGTGCCAATAGAGGCCTTGCCAGTGCCAAGTGTTCCATGACAATGTCCTAAGCATAATAATTCAATGTCAGGATTTTACAATTTTCAAATTATTTATTTTTAATGGTAACATTTTAATATTCAAAATTCTAAACTCATAAAAGACTATACTGTAAAAATTTTCCACCCATATTGCCAGGTTACCTAATTACCTTCTGGACACAACCAGTGTTGTTCTTCATGTCCCTTTCTAAAGATATTCTATTCATAAAAGCAAATATGTACACATATATTCATATATTCCCTCTAGTTGCTTACAATAGACACTGTATTATCGCTTACTTTTTTATACACATATCCTGGAAATTGTCTTTATGTGGAGATATTGTATTAAGAATAGCTTGTTCTGAATTGCAACTTGGGTTCTAAGATATAATCCTTACTTACATTTTACTAAGAGAAGAAAATGGAGTTGTCTGAAGTTTTGTATATAAGGAAACTGGAGAAAATGAAAATGTCTGAAGTCCTAGACATAATGAATTTACTGCAGAATGTTGGCTTGTTTGATGCAGATGAGTTAGTGCTCTTCCTGACTCTCCTGGAATATATATGAAAATTTAAAATTACTTAACATTAAGTAAAATAAAATTTAGAATTTTTGTAAGCAATTATTACATTAGATCATTTTGTTACAACAAAATATTTCAATAAAAAGAAATTTGGATTGAAATATAAAACAAGTCCTAAATTTTCATCTATATAAGGACTTACATATAAGAAGTCCACCAAAAAAATGTATACACACTTCAGCAGTTTGCTGTACTAATAAACATCTGGAAGCTAATGGCCATCACTTTGAGCATCTCTTGTAACTGTAGAAGCCAAAGGTCACTTGTATTAATCTCATGTTGACACAATAAATTTAGTAATAAAATATTTGGACAAATTTTTCTTTTCCTGATGTATACAATTTTTTGGCAGACTCTGTATGTCATATGGTATCTCAACTATAACAGTGGTGATTTTTTTTTTTCATCCTGGGGATTGAACCCAGGGCCTCACACATGCTAGGAGAGCACTATATCACTGAGATATATCCCTGGCCCTTTTCATTTTTTATTTTGAGACAGGATTTTACTAAATTTCCCAGACTGGTCTCAAATTTGTGATCTTCCTGCCTCAGCCTCACAACTAGCTGGGATTACAGGTGTGGACCACTGAGCCTGGCAATAGTGGTGATATTTTAAAATACATTGACGACTAAACTTTACTGACTTTATTTATTCAAGATAAGTTCTGAGAACTCTACATGTAATAATGGCTTTCATTCTGACAGCTTATACTGTCAGTACTTGTGAGATAGTACTGTTTTTTATCTCCATACTAAATATTGGTGATATGAAGCTAATATTATTATAAAGAATAATTCTTCACCTTAATGAGTCTTGATCCTAAATGGCCTAGCAGAGAACTATAAATTTATAGATTGGGCTTGAAAAGTGAAATCTCATTTTTTGCTAAATAGTATAGTTTTATCATTTTCATAAACAAAGCAGTAAACTTCCAAATAGATTATTAATGTGATCCAATTACAGGTGTAACTAAATAACAGTATCATCAATATACTTCAGAAACAACACAACTTGGCACTGTACTGAAACAAAAGATGATTCTGAGATTTCAAATTTTGTAAGATAATAATATAATGATACAGCAGAGAATGATAGGATTCCTTTAGGAGATTAAAAAGTTAAATTTTTTTTTTGGTACCAGGGATCGAACTTGGGTCCTTGCGCTTGCAGAGCAGACAGTGGAATCACTGAGCTAAATCCCTGGCCCTAAAAAGTTAAATTTTTAAAAAGTATAACAAAGATCAGCAGTATTACTAATTAAATGTTATTTACTGAGCTATAATATTTTATCAAAATTTCTATTTTTAACATTAATGCTATTTCCTCCATTCCTCTTCTTCAATCTCCTCTATATATTATTCATTTTTGATGAGGATAGGATTTTGATAGTAACAAGTATAAAGATGTAGATAAAAGAAAAAAATGACAACTAGAATTATAATAATAAAACTTTAAACATGAGAACTGATTCATAATAGACTATGTGAATATATAGGTAATCTTTGATAAGCTCAATTTATTCAAAATTTCTACCTGGTTCACTGCACTCTGATTCACTCCAGCTTTGAATAGTTAAAATCTCTGTGGAGCTGCATTTTATATCTTCAATATCATTTACATGCTTGATAGGAAGATCTGAAAAGAAAAAAAATTGAACAAAAACATCATTAAACTAGTTTTTAAATAACACTGTTCAGTGGGCCGTTTCCTTTTAAAGTACCCCATTGATTTACTGTAGGTCAATTTTCCTTTCAGAGAGAAGAGGAGTGAGTCAGTTACTTTCCTGACAATGGGATAAAATACCCAACACACCCAACTTAAAGGAGGATTTATTTAGGTTCATATTTCAGAGGATTCAGTCCATGTTTGATTGGATCCAAGGCAAGAATGGCATGTTAGAAGGGCATGGCAGAGGAAAGGTGCTCATTCCATGGCAGCCAGGAAGGAAAAAGAGAGGGAGACAGTGTGGGAGACATAACTTCCAAAGGCACGTCCCGAGCGACACCTCTTCCAACCAGTTCCCACCTCCTAACAGTACTGTCAGCCATGAACTCATCAGTGGAGTTAATCCACTGCTAAGTATAGCGCCCCCAGGATCCAATCATCTTCCAAAGTCCCACCTCTGAACACAGGAGCCTTTGGGAAACAGTTTAAATCTAAACCATAACAAGGAGATTTGTATTTTTGAAGAAAGTGCTGACATAATAGGTAAACAACTATTTCTCTCTGCACAACCCCCTTTCCCCTCAACTGTCAATCAAAATTACCAATGGGAAATAAAAATGGGAAAATCTACATAATAATTGGAAGCTAAAATAAAAAAGGTATTCAAAACATGACAAACTTCAAAAAATGAGAACACTTTGAAGGATTTAATCTTCATCCATTTATGATAATTTTCTAGGACCTATTTAGCTGGAATTCTACTTGTGGTGCTGGGAATTAAATCCAGGGCCTCTCATCATATGCTAGGCTATACTATACGTACATATACATATAGACTTAGCTATATCCCCAGCCTTTGTCTATATTAATACTGCCATTTTGGTTTTTTTCCTTTTTCTTTTTAAAAACTGTCTGATATGTTTTGCATATTGCTTTATCTTTTACTTTTGGCTTTCGTTCAAATGCACAACTCAAGTAAATAGTATACATGGTAATTGCTTGACTGTAAGACATACCTTTTCATATTTTGTAGTTTATGAAAGTGTGATTCATTTTGCAATCAGTATATACACTTAGAATGTTTCTTTTTTCTCTAAACATTTTTATTAAATTGACAACGTGTCTTGAGTTGGTGGGATCTCAGAACAACATATGGTGACTAGATTTATTTTTTAAATTTAATCCAAGAATTGACCTCTCTTTTTTATATAGAAGTCTAGCCCATTTATATTTATTTGGACAAAGATGGTCTTTTATAATTTTGTTTTATGCTTCCAATTTTGGTTCCTTTGTTTCCCCCAGAACTAAATCTATTGTTCAGAGGTTTTAGAGACAAATGAACCCAGAGACATTTTGCGAAGTGAAGTAAGTCAGGCACAGAAAGACAGATCTCATTTATATGTAAAAGCTAAGAAAACTATCGAACTCATAAAAACAGAAAGCAGAAAGGTGGCTACCAGGGGCTGGGGTAGAGGGATGGAGGATGCGGGAAGAAACTGGTTAAAGGGCACAAACTTTCAGTTACAAGGTAAATACGTTTTGGAGATCTTATGTATAGCATGATAACTATAATTAATAATAATGTATTGTACACATGAAATTTGCTGAAAGAGTAGATTTTAAGTATTTTCACTACACACAAAAATGTATGTGAAGTATTCATACATTAGCTAGCTTGTTTGTGGTAATCATTTCACAAAGTATACATATATGAAAACATCATGTTGTATATCTTAAATAAGTACAATTCTGTCTTTAAAATTTCTTTAAAAATTCAAATAGCCTGTAAGAAGGCAGAAAAGGACAAATTTAGAAATTTTAAAAAAGAGATGAACTTATAATGCAATAAGAAAGAAACTAACCCAAGTAAAAATGAATGAAGGATCTAAACACATTGCTCCAAAGAAGGTATAAAAATGAGCAGCAATTACATGAAAAGATGTTCAACATCATTTTCCATTTGGGAAATGCAAATCAAAACAATAGTGAAATAGCACTTCACACCTCCTAGGGTGGCTATTTAGAAAGTCAGATAATAATAATTTTTGGAGAAGAGGCAGCAAAGTGGAACCCTCATGAATTCTAATGGGAATAAAAAATTTTGCAGCCACTTTGGAAAACATTCTGGAAGTTTCTCAAAAAGTTAAATATCAAGGTCATATGATCTAGCAATTCCACTCCTAGGAATATACTCAGAAATGAAAAAAATACATATGCACAAAAATGTGTACATGGATGTTCAGAGCAAAATTATTTATAATACGTACAGAGTAGAAACAACTCCGATGTCTATTAAGAGATGTATGGAAAAAAATGCAATGTATCCATTCAATGAATATCATCTGGCTATAAAAAAGAATTAAGTACTGATACATGCTATCATATCAATAAGCTTAAAAATAGTATGCTAAGTGAAAGAAGCCAGTCACGAAAGACCACATATTATGTGATTCCCTTTTTTTTTTTAAGTGTCCAACGCAATTCTATAGATAATTTTATTTACCATTTGATCATGGGAAATAGGAAGGGAGCTGTTACTTGAGATATGCTTGTAGCAAGTAACTTCACTGCTGAACTAAGCAGTTTTACTGTTGTTACCACAACCAAAGGTACCTAGGACACTGCTCTGTTCTTTCAATAGCTTGTATAACTTTCTTTGTTATAAGTTCTCTAAGGCGAGTATTCTGTTACCATTAATATAGCATCTGAGCCTCGTGAAGACTGGGAATGTAAGAGTAGAATCACTCAACAAAGTCACTTGGCCTTACCAATAGCACTTACAGAGTTGAGATTTATGTCCTGCTAAAAAGCACATGCTCCACTGTAGCAGGCACCTCTGCCCAGTATTAGCAGACTATAGTGGCACAAGCTTCTTGCCCCTCCATAATTCAGCTGTATTACATTGGAAGAAGTCCAACAAGCTAAGTTCACTTCCAGCCAAGGTCAACTCAGCCCCAGCTAAATTCCTCCCTTCTGAATTAACTGTTTGTTCTCTTCAGCAAAGATAAGCTTGTGCTCTCATTCTACAGTCGTGCCTACTTGATACTTGTTATCACCAGGTGTCCCAAGGCCTGCCCAGCTTCCCCCTTCCCACACCTGTAATGAATAAAGACTGGATGTCCTGGGAGTCCTTTGTCTTTGATGCCCAGAGTACTTTAGATCAGCCCAAGACTCAGGTTCTCTCAAGTCTCTGTCTGTGTGTTTTTTCTATTTCCCACTTTCCTATCTCACAGACATTGTACTGGCTTTCAGGAGTCCAGGACCACTGCTTGGGTCTCTGGTAATGTCCCCTTTTCCTTTCCCTATAGTCCACCCTGCAGTTTTGAACTTTGATGTACTTTCTAGTTCTGGGGTGGATTTAATGCATTTTCTCAGTTGGTTTATCCTTTCTTTGCTTTGACTTGTAGACTGATAGTAATTTCCTTGATTTAGTCTTATCTGTAATAATTCCATCAAGTCTGTGTTCTGTTGGTAGTAAGTACAGTGTCCCTTTTCTCAATGGATCCCCTTTTCATTCTACCCTGATGTAATATAACTTCGATCATTTCAAATAAAATTCATAAGGACAGTTAAATATTTGTGCTCAAATCATAATTAAAAATAACTCAATAATACTGAGATTAACTGAGATGAAATCACCTACATAATAGGCTCTGATTCTCCCAGTTGTATGGTTCCATGAATCCTTATTTTGAGTCCCTTAACTGTGTACCTCTCCAAGTTAAAATCAGTACAGAAGTTGATAGTGCTTTCATTGTACATATGAAAACAACTCGTTATAAAATCAGTATAGTCATAGGTATTTTAGCTTTATTGTGTATTTATTTTGAAGTAGATTAATTTTGGAGAAGTTTTTAGCCTGGAAGTAATTTAAAGAAAAGGACAAGTCTAGGGGTGCAGTTGCTGTGGTAGAATGCCTGCCTATCAGAAGCAAGGCGGTGCATTCAATCCCCAGCACCACAAAGAAAAGAAAAAACATGACAATGAGGAAAGAGTCTTATCAGTAATAATCTTGAGATTTCAACATGTAACCTGTAGAACATTTTTACCAAATTTAGAGGTTTAGAAAATGTTTTATTGGGGCTGGGGATTTAGCTCAGTGGTTCTGGTGCCTGCCTCCCAAGCGCAAAGTCCTTAGTTCAATCCCCGGTACCAAAAAAAGAAAAAGAAAAAGAAAATGTTTTATTAAGTAGGGATCAGGATAATAAATATTATTGAGTAGTTTTATAATAAATACATTTTAAAAATTAATTCTCACCTCCTTTGAAAAGCTTTTCATTTTCATCTACACCATTTATTCTTTCTGGCATTAAGTTTAATGATTCCTTCACTTCTTGGTTGGGGTTTGTAGGTATTAATTCAAACTCAGAAGGAAAAGTTGATGGCTGAAATAATTTATAGTTTTAAAAAAGGTTTTAGGGAGATTTTCCAAGTAAATATTTTAAAATTCATAAGTGGATATATTTGCTTAAATAGTATGGTAAATATTAAATCAAGCAAACACTCAAGTTTTCATATATCATACATGCTTTAAGAAAAAAAGGGCAGCAGCCAAATAATGTTCTAATTACAAATAATCCTCTCTCTGAGGAATATCTTTTATGTTCACTCATTACATTAGTGATGTACCATATCGCTAGATCCAGAAGTATCTTCTTGTCAGCAAGTAGCAAAATTTTAAAATTCTAAATTAAAAACAATGATTATAGTAAATAAGAGATGGTGGATGGGGAGAAGTAAAAATATATGGTGGAACAGAATGAATCTTTACTGCACCCCATGGAATGTTTCTCTTTTATACCGCAAAACTAGATTCCTCAACAAGTGAAATTAACTATATGCACAACTGTCAGAATTAACTGGGGAGGAAAAGGGGGATGGGAGGAAAAGGGGGATGGAAGGAAAGGGACCAACAGATTAATTAATATTTTTAGCATCATGTTAAATTTTTAACTGTAAGGAAATCCTTTAAATATGTTAATTGCACTGGATGCATATTTGACTCCATTAAGGAATGTCCCTAATTTAAAACATTTTCAGTTGCCCTTAAAAATTTTTTTAATTAACTTTACTAGCATACTTTAGGTATACAATATAATGACATTCATCATTGGAAATTTGCACCTTTACATAATCTCTCTTGGTTCTTATTTTTTCCCCATTCCCCTACCCTCCCTTCAATCCCTCCATCCCTCCCTATTTACAAAGACCTTGTCTCCATTTTTACATTTT
>NW_004624760.1:23190141-23237121 GCF_000247695.1 Heterocephalus glaber | reverse complement strand
AGGGGAAAAAAAATAAGAACCAAGAGACTCATGTAATGGTACAAGATCCCAATGATGAATGTAACTTTATTTTATACCTGAAATGTACCAATAAAGTTAATGGGGGAAAAAAAAGAAAAAAAAACTATAGGTGGATAATAGTTCTCACCTGAAATAGCTGTTACGAAGAGTACAGGAAATAATTATATGTGAAATGTCTTGTATTCACTTGTATTCATCTGAATGCAGCAAGCCATGAAGAACAGAAAATACTGTTACATGTTCTTCCTCTTGCTCAATTTGGCCATGTGCTCTGTCTTGGAAGTTAGGAAGCTTATTGGATAGTTCCCCCTGGTCTTTCTGCATTTGGCTCTTGCTTCACTCTGCCATTCTTAAATTTAGTTCTTTTCAGCATTAGTCCAAGATGGTTAATGGAGCTAGTTGTGACATCCATATTTCAGCATCAGGAAAGGAAAAAAAAAAAAGGAGGAAAACATGCTCCTTCCCTTTAAGAACACTTCCCAGAGGGGCCGGGGATTTAGCTCAGTGGTTCCGCCGCCTGCCCTGCAAGTGCAAGGACCGGAGTTCGATCCCCAGTACCAAAAAAAACAGAACACTTCCCATAAGACTCTTTTACTTGTAACTCATTGTGAAGAAAGTCACATGACTATGTCTGACTACAAAGAGACTGATAATTGTGTATTTGATTCTGAGTGGTGCTAAGGATTCCAATTTATTTGCCATGGACTCTATCTTGGTATTGGAAAATGAATGGGAGATCAGATAGGATGAAGTGGCCATTCCTTTATAGCTTTTCATTTCTTTCACAGATGAATCTTTGGTTTGACCCAAACTACCCTTATCATATTAATATTTGCATGCTAACTGCATAGTCCTACTTCTATCCCTTCAGACATGTTTTCTTTCTGTCCAAAATACCTACTTTCAAGTTAGTTTCTCCTTCAGTGCTCAACCCAAGCTCAGTTCCTACTTATTTGTGAAGCTGGTCTCTCCTACTTATAAATGCACAGCTCTACCAATCAAACTCACATGGTGGACAGAGATCTTAGAAATCATTTTGCCTTTGGACCAGCAGCATTAGCCATACTTACAAGCAGACTAGAAACGTGGAATCTCAGGCTCCAAAACAGACTGTCTGAATCAGAATCTGTAGTTTAATTAGATCCTCAAGTGATTCATATACAGTGGACCCTTGACTTATGAACTCAATCGGTTCCTGAGGGCTGATTGTAACTAAGTCAATACAGCTGAGATCTGGATGTTTACCTGGGTACACACTATAGATAACAAGAGGCAGATGAATCCTCCATTAACCTAATTAACCCAAGTTGTTCGTATATCAGGCTAGTCATAACTTGAGGGTCCACAAGTTTAAGAAGTTTAAGAAGCACCAATCCATTATCACACCAATAAAGAGTCAGAGGTACAATGACTAGTCAAGTAATTAGCAATTGACTTTTTAAGACAAGAACTGAAGTCCACATGTTTTAATTCATAATGCAGAATGCTTTTTACTAAACCATTCCTCACGGTTCAGGAGTTTACTTACAAATACATTTTTTTTTTTTTTTTAGACAGATCTTGCCATGTTTCCCAGTCTGGTCTTGAAATCACAATCCTCCTACCTCAACCTCCTCAGTACCTGGGATCATAGGTATGCCCCAGAGCACCTGGATGACAGACAGTTCTTATTGGCTTTGTCTTATAATAGACCTTATGTTGGTAATCTTACATTCTCTTTTAATTCTTACATTGTTATTTTTTCTATGTCTATTTATTATCTTCCTAACCTGACTTATAAATTCCTAGGTGAGAGAAATTATATATTGGGCTTTATTGTTTTCAAAGTCTAAACAGATTTCAATCATTTAATTTCAACTAAGGAAAACTTAAAATTACTAAAACTTGAAAATGTGAATAATAATGAAATCCTTCCTGGGTCTGATCAACAGTCTGCATGATGTAAAGCAATAGAGTAAATTATTTATATTTACCCTGAAATCTCTAATTTATTTCTACATTAACAATGTAGAACAAATTAGATGTCCTTCCTCATATTATATGCCTATTACTGTCATTGTGCTCTGCACATCATTTTATAATTATTTATTAGTGAATGACTATTCCTTGTTTTCTTGTGTCTTTGAGGGTAAGGTCTATGTCTCACATGATTTCATTTCCTATATACAAAACACAAATAAGCAAATATTTGATGAATGACTAAACTAATAATAAAATTTTCACAAAATACACTAGAAAACAACCTTAAATCTGCATTTACACTATAGGAAAAAAGACTGATCTTAAAATACTTTCTATAGACACTTCCTACAGGTTTACTTATTGATTAAAAGTATAATAACATATTTCTTC
The DNA here is from genome assembly GCF_000247695.1 of Heterocephalus glaber. Next base: position 23,234,748 of record NW_004624760.1, on the reverse strand, counting down.
TATTTTGGAGTGTCTTTTTCAATACAAATGGACAGAGAATAATTAAAATATGGTAAATGAAGGAAAAATAAAGGGAGAATATAAATTACTTCTAATTAATCTCTCCTTTGTGATTCAAGTTAGGGCTTTATTTTCAGACATACGAAGAAAATGTATAAGGATATAAAGAAGGGATTTTTTACCCTTTTCTGGTGCTTAGGGAACTTACTGTTTATCTCCTTCTAGATGTAAAGGGAAATTTGAGGTTAAGGATACATACTTCTCAAGGAAATCCTCCACAAAGACATTTGCTTTCAACTCATCCAAGGCTGAGGTGTCTGTCATATCCCAAACTGCAACAGGTGAGACTGGAAAGGAGCATGGCAAACATTAGCTTCTAAAATATTCTTTCACACTTAATAGAAGGAAGCCAAACTTTCACCTTTAACATGGTGTTAATTTTATTTTTCACAAATGTATGAGATGTGATAAAAAGAAATCCAGTGAATGTTTAAATTTAAAAATATTCATTATAGTAAAAGATACATTTCCCATTAAAATGCTTCCGCTCACTTCAAACACAATTATTCCATCATTTTTGCTACTTTCTAAAGCAGTTCTAGAAGTCCTCTTTCATGAGTGTCTTTACTTGTGCTGTTGTGGTTGCCTCAATGTCCTGAATCAATTCAAAATACTTACCTTTTATGGTAATTTTGACTTTGAGGAAGAATCAGAGGTCACAGAGTGCCAGATTTGGTGAATAAGCCAGATGAAGATCCACTGTGATGTTTTTCCCCTCTTCCCAAATTATGTATCTTTTAAAATTTTTAATTTATTAGTAACTGTGTGTAGTACACAATGTTTACATTCTTTGTGGGAAGTTGGCACATGTACATAACACATCTTAATTCCTTTTTTTTTTAAATCCCCTTTCCCTTCATTTCTTCCTCCCTCCACCCATCCCTTTGTCCTCCTCTTTTTTTTTTTCCTGTACATGTTTGCAATGTTTTTACAAGCCTGCCTTTTCACTGGATGGCACTAGGCAGCACCATTCACCATATTTTGATTATGCCTTGTAAAGACACCCATGAAGGCTGGACATGGTGGCTCACACCTCTAATCCCAGCACTCAGGAGGCTGAGGCAGGAGGATCACTGTGAATTTGAGATCTGCCTGGGCTACATGGTGAATTCAAGGCCAGCCTGAACTACATAGAGGAACCCTATCTCAAAAAACAAAAAAGACAACCATGAGAGAACTGCTTCAGAAAGTGGCAAGAATGATGGGCTAAGTGTGTTCAGAGTAAGAGAGAATGGGCTGGATATTTAGCTCAGTGGCTCCATGCCTGCCTTGCAAGTGCAAGGTCCTGAGTTCAATCCCTGGTACCACAAAAAAAAAACAAAAAACCCAAAACAAGCAAAAAGTAAGAGGGAATATTTTGAGAGGGATTAATGTCAATATATCTTTTATTGCAATACATTTTTTAAAATTTAGTTATTTGCATATACTTTGATGACCTCTTCTAATTTTTCCAAAGTAATACCTGATTCCAAATATCTTATACTTATTTTCATAATCTGCCTCCCCCAAAACTTAACTAGAATCAGAACAACATCCCTGAAACATACCATCTTTGTTTTTCTAGCTTCTTTTTTGCTTAGATAGCACTATCATCCCAGATAGTCCTATTCATAATGTACTTCAGAAGCCCTCCATTAACCATTCCAGTTCTCCCCTATCTATTTTTCTTGATGGTCCATAATATTGTCTGTGGCACTCTCCTACTCAGTAATATATACTTTTATATTTAAATTTTTATGCATCTGTAGCTTGTCTCCCAAATTAGATCCTTGGTTCCTTAAGGAGATTAACCATGTCAAATACTAGCATCAGCATATGCAAATGAGTATTCTATTTCCAGTAGAATCAGAATATGCTACTATCAGTATTACTGCTTAGGAGTTTGTTTGTTTGTTTGTTTTACCTTGAATCAATCACTTAACATCTGAGTCTGTGCCTCATTGAAAAACTAACAGAAGTTTAGTAGTTAAGAATACAGGTTCTGGAATCACTCTGCTTAGATTTTAATCCTTGTAGTGCTACTTATTAACTTTATGATCTCAGGTAAATCTTATAACCTCTTTGGACCATATGTACAAATTAGGAATATGACGGCTGATTCAGTTTTATAGTAAAGATAAAATGTGATGACACAAATTATTTAGAGCAGTGCCTGACATACTATCAATGCTAAATAAGTTTTGGCTGTCATTATTATTTTTAAAAAGAAGAAATGATAAATCCTTTTCTATCCTGCACTTTTAAAGCAATAATGTGATAAACACTATTCTGTATCTTCAACCTGAGACCTATCATCCATCAGCCCTACTGTTTTCATATTTATCACCCTTTCTCATGTCATCATATCCTTTCTTATACAGTGTAGGCTCCATAGTCAGTCCCATAGTCACACTCATATAAAAACTCTTGATTCTTTTGCTTCTCTTTCCCTTATATTAATTTAGGAAAACTCCTACACTCACCTTTCTGTATATATACTTTATGAAAGCTGAAAATTATTGTAAAAAAAACCCATCCCATCATGTCACATGAACTAATTACAACTTATAATCATAAATTCCAATGGCCATCCGATGTCAACAGAAGAAATAGTATATCCCCTAATAAGAGTGGCTTTCTAGCTCTTTAAGACAGCTATTTCACAATTTCTCCTCAAATTCTCAATGTCCATTCTCCTATCCCTATCCCCTTTCTATGACTTTGCTTTCACATAAAAAATTGATATAAATAAAGAACTACCTCATCTTCCACCACCAATTCTACCAACCTACTGGCATAAGTACCTACAAAACCTATCCTCCTGTCTATACAAGAGAAGAAACATTCTGGCACCTATCAAATACCAGCTTCTCTAATTTTGCTCTTGGTCCTATCCCTTTTTACTCTTAAATTATCTTATTTCCTGTACCATCACATTCTCTTTTCACCAAGTTTATTTCCACTGGCAAAAAAAAAAGGGACTTACTGTGTAGTTCAGGCTGGCCTTGAACTCACTATGTAGCCCAGGCTGGCCTTGAACTCCAGACCATCCTGCTTCCTCAGCCTCCCAAGTGCTGGGATTGCAGGGGTGTGCCACCTCACCCAGCGGGGGGGAAAAACATTTTAGTCTCTCCTTGTATTTTTTTAAATCAATGTTTAAAATAAAAACAATAAATAACTCTCTTTACCTCATTCGCCCTTTAGTGTTTCATGTAAAAATTTTCCCTCATTAAAAAAATTCCTCTTGTTACCCAAGCTCACCATCTTCCCCACTTCTCATACTTTTCTGAAAATACTCCAATCATATTTCAGTATACTCCAATCACACTCCAATCATATTTTAATCATATTAATAACCACTATTTCAAAGAAACCACTCTTATCAAGGTTACCAATGACTCATTTTAGTCAAACTAATGCTCAACTTACTAGTCTCGTCTTACTTGATCTTTCAGTAGGAGCCAAAACATTTGGCTTCTTCCTTCTTGAAGAACTTTCTCCTTTAGAATTCTACACCACCACACTCATTTGGCTTTCCTATGTTACTTCTCAGTTGATACTTCCTTCCTGGTTCTTCTTCTTCTTTTTTTTTTTTTTTTTTTTTTTGCAGTACCAGGGATAGAACTCAGTACCTTGTGCTTGTGAGGCAGGCACAGCGCCACTGAGCTAAATCCCCGGTCCTTGTTGATACCTCCTTCTACATGAGACTTCAACTCCTGGAGAGATCCAGGGGTCTGTCCTGTTCTCTGTGCATTATCTATACGCTGTAATACTATATTATGCTGTTGGTGACTTCTTCTAATTTCATGAGTTTCTGTGAAATCTATATAATGATAATTCCAATTTGAAACTCTAGCTTGTGAAACAGATTGACTTTACAGTAGTTACCAACCTGAGTACAGTGAGACAGAACAGAACATCCACACAAGTTACATGAAGTGAACTTATTACTATACTTTCAAACAGACAGTAAGGGACAGCAGAGGCCTAGAATTCAATGTAGCCCAAGATTTAGGAAAGTTGCCCCAGGATGGACAAAATCTTGGAGTGTTCATGCGTTCCACTTGCACAGCAGCTGAGGAACTCTGGAAAACAGCCTACCCTGGGTTTTAGATACCCAAGTTAGAACTTGCTGGACCAAAGCATAGAAGTACATCCTGTTTCAGGTGGGACTGGAACAAAGCCTGGGCTGTTCCAGGGAGTTCTCTCTTTTTTACAGGATCCTGCATTTACCAGCACAATTTAATTACTCTGAAGAACTACAAGTAAGAAAGGGCAAACTAGGTTGGTCCAAGGACTCCCAGAGAACTGTTACGCACAGCCGTGCTGAAGATTCTTCTCTTTTTAATGTCTTCATTTAGATGCCTAATAATTGGGGCAAAGCAGAGCTATTGACTCAGGACAAAAACTGGCTTCTCCAAAAGCCTTTTACCTATTTTAGGAAAATGCACCATCATCTTCTTGGTTACCTGGGTCAAAAGCATAGAAAAAATTCTTTATTCTCTATGTTTTTAAGCCCCCTTGCTTCTAAAATAATCTCTATTTTAACTACTTCTCATATCTCCATTACTATAATCCTAGTGCAAACTATTATCACTTTTTATCTAGTGTCTAGATTTACTTTGTAGTCTAGATTCTGGACCACCATAATGGCTTCCTGATTGATTTCCCTGTCCCTACTCTTTTTTTTTAGGACCAGGGATCAAACTCGGGTCCTTGCACTTGCAAAGCAGGCGGTGGAACCACTGAGCCAAATCCCAGGCCCCCTGTCTCTACTCTTGACTCCCATCCCCATCCCCATCCCCATCCATTCCATTCTTCAGAAAGTCAGAATTTTTTTTTTCTTTTTCCCCTGTCTCCTTTAATTCCCTTCTCTCTTTGCAGTACCCGGATTGAACCCAGGGCCTTAAACTGAACTTCGTTCACAGCCCTGCCCCCTTTTAAAAAATTTTGAAACAGGATCTCACTAAATTGCCAAGGCTGGGCTCAAACTTGCAACATTCCTGCCTCACCCTCCCAGAATGCTGGGATTGCAGGCATGCACCACAATTCCTGGCTCCTGAATTATGCATGCATAATCCATTTAATGCAGGTTATGTCACTCCCTTTCTTAAAATTATCCAGTGACTTCCCATATCAACAACTGTCTTGGTCATTTTGAACTACTATATCAATATACCGTAGACTAAGTGACTCAAAATAAATAAACAACATTTATTTTTCATAGCTCTGGAGGCTAAGAAGTCCAAGAACAAAGCACCAGCAGATTCAGTGTCTAGTGAGGATTCCCTTCCAGGTTCACAGCTGACCACCTTCTCAAATAGTGTTCTCAAATAGTGGAAAGAGCAAGGAAGATTTTGTGGGTCTCTCTCTCTCTCTCTTTTTTTTTTGTACCAGAGGATTGAACTCAGGACCACGCTTGCAAGGCAGGCACAGTGCCACTGAGCTAAATCCCTGGTCCTGTGAGTCTCTTTAATAAGGGCACTAATTCCTCATGACCTAATGACTTCCCAAATGTTCCACCTCAGAATACTATCACATACAAGATTAAGTTTCAACATATGAATGGGGAGGAGTTACAAACCTTCAGTCTATTGTAGCCATAATACAAATAAGCAAGTAAATTCCACACTATGGTCTACAAAGCCTTATATATTTCAAAAACTGCTTACTTCTGGGATCCCCCTTTCCTAGTTATAATATCCTAATTTTCTGGGCCTTAAACACTTCAAGTTCATTCCTCAGTCTGGCATTCTGCATTTGCTTGAAAGGAATTTCCCCTGTATCTTTGCACAGTTGTTGCTTCTCATAACTCAAGTCTCAACTCAAATGTCCACTTCTTCACAGAATAGCTTCCCTAACCATCTTAGGAAATAGCACTTCCTATTCCTGAAATTTCATATCGTATTATATTATTGTGTTCTGTATGGTTGTCAATAATAGATATTAGTTAATATTTAAAATATGATTTATATTTAATAGTTTTATTGCTATGTCCTCCTTACCAGTCTAAGAAACCACTAAGGGTGTGTGTGGGGGGGGCTATTTCTGTCTTATTAGTAACTGTGTCCTTACTACCTATAATGGTATTTGGTACATAATATATACCAAGTAAATGTTAATAAATGACTTAACTCTTCCAAGGAGGCTACCCTTTTTCTAGTCTAAGTCTTGATAGAAACAAAAAAATGTTATTTTATACAAATATATTTAAAATTGATTTTATATTCAGTGTGTCATTACAACTTTAAGCAGCCCTCAGATAAGAAAAATCTTATTATGATAAAATAAATGCTTATAATGTTAGCACATTTTAAGACTTCATCTATATATCTTTTATATATCATGTCTAGTGAAAACTTTCCAATTCGTTAGTCACCTAAATTCTGTAATAAAATATCAACCTGTAAATTTCTTAGCATTATGTTATGAATAAACGCAATGCGTCTTTAATTAACAAAGCATATGTATTTTCTTAATAACTTAACTCTGAAATAATTTTTAAAACATATTTTTGTGGGCCGGGAGTATAGCTCAGCAGTAGAGTGCTTGCCTAGCATATGCAAGGTCCAGGGTTCAGTCCCCTAAACCATAAAAACAAAACAAAACTTCCTGGCACTGGACAAAGAGACATCTCATTGGTGGTGTTGTTCTTATATCAGTCAGGAGCAGAGAAGATGACAATCTTTTGTTTATCCTAGCTTCATGTATGGGTTGGTGGCCAGAGCTGTTTCATGCCTAGAGAATATAAAATTCTAACCTTTGCCTTTGTTCTCTACTTAGATCTTGAAGGGGGAATGAATCAAACACTGAACTTGTAAGTTACTTATTGAGGCCCAAGGAACAAATTTTTAAACATTCTCTAGCAGATGTAATAATTATCCTGGTGCAAACTTCTGGACTCAAATAATGTAAGCAAGAAGTTAAAAGAATTGTATTCTAGGGCCCTTATGTCCAGAACATGCTTTATTTTGAGAATAGGATATGTGTCCTGCTGCTTTATAATTACAGTGAGAAACTTAAAAATTATTCAGGCTTTATTATGAATCAATGTATACTCAGGAAACAGACTGAGATAAAATCCTGTCTGCCATGTCCTTAAGATGTGGTCTTAAGGAGAGAATTACTGGTTGCTATTTGTCCCTTGTTCTCTCTCAAAATGGGTTTCATAGTAATGCACATCTCAAAGGTTGTCAGATACATAAGAGGCATTAAGACTAAGAATCAGGACCTAGCCAGGTGTGGTAGTGCACCCCTCTAATCCCAGCACTTGAGAGGCTGAAGCAGGAGGATCCTGTGAGTTCTGGGCCATCCTAGGCTACACAGTGAGTTCAAAGCCAGCTTGAACTACATAGTGATACCCTGTCTCAAACAAACAAACAAACAAACAATTAGGGGCTAATGTGGTCAGAATTAGTAAATGAGTACCTTTTTCTGTCTGGGTTCAGATACAAAAGGTGGTCATGATATTAGGAGATTATATAGGTGCCTTGTATCATGCTTGTATTGGGGGCATCAATATGCATGCTGAGGTAGAAGCTGCAGATAGAAGCTCCCCATATCATTGTGGGAATCCCTGGCCAAATGTTTGATATGCTAACTGGAGATACTTGTCTCCCAAATACATCAAGATGTTTGTGTTAGACAAAGTTCATAAAATATTAAGTCATGGATTCAAGGACCAGACTTATGACATACTCCAAAAGCTCAACAGCAATATCCAGGTGGGTTTTTTTGTCAGCTACAATGGCTTCTGATGTGCTAGAGGTGACCAAGAAATTCATGAGGGACTCCATTTGGATTCTTGTCAAGAAAGAAAAGTTGACCCTGGAGTTGACCTCCAATTCTACATTAACATGGAGTGAAAGAAATGGAAGCTGGACATACTGTGTGACTTGTGTGAAACCCTGACCATTTTCCAGGCAGTCATATTCATTAACACCCAAAGGGAGGCTTCTTGGCTCACTGAGAAGATGCATGCCAGACACATCACTGCCTCTGCCATGCATGGAGATATGGACCAAAAGGAATGAGATGTGATCATGAGGAAGTTCCGGTCTGGGTCCAGCAGAGTACCTATTATCGTACCACTGACTTGCTGGCCAGAAGCACTGATGTGAGGCAGGTTTCTTTAGTCATCAGTTTTGATCTTCTCACAAACTGGGAAAACTGAACATTGATAAGCAACTGGTCGTGATGGGCATTTTGACCATAAGCCCATTAACATGGCAGCTATTAACATAGTGACAGAAGACGACAAGAAGACTCTTTGAGACATCGAGACTTTCTACAACATCTCCATTGAAGAAATGCCCTTCAGTGTTGGTGACCTCATCTGAGACGGGCTGTTCTGCTGTCTAGCCCCAACCAGAGTTCAATTTTGGGAGAGTGAGAAGCAGCTGGACAGGGGAGGCAAGGAAGTCAAGGGATGGACACCTTGTCATTTTTTTTCTTCTTTGAATAAAAATCACTTTTTAAGGCAAAACCCCCCAGACATATATTTTTGAGAAATAAAAACAATACATACGTCTCGTCCATGGCCTTCTATATTTTTCATCAGTAACTCCTGCATAATTTTCATCTTGATAGAAACACAAAGGCATTCGAAGCAATAAAGGATCCTGGTAAAACTTTTTTCTAACTACATTCTGTATAAGAAAGTAAGATGATAAAGTCTTTTAACATATATTGTGTATCAGTGTCTAGAATATTAAAAATTCTCTACTTTTTTAAACTTACAGAATTTTTCTATAAATGTAATATACACTTGTTACAAAATATCTAATATCCCAGAACCATATAACTGAGAAAGTCAACTTCCCTAGCAACTATTAATAATAGTTTGATATATTATCCTACAGATTTTTTTCTAAATTAGGCTCAAATATGTGTTTGACAAAAATAATGGGATTACATCATTTATATATTGTTATGGTCTGTATCTAGGTGACCCCCAAAGCCTCATGCACTAAGTAGGGCTTTTCAGAAGTGGCTGGATCTAGGGTGTGTGATACTGCGATTAAGAGTATATAATAACTAAATTGGTTTAGCATAGTTCTGGGTGTGGATAATGGAAGGCCCACCTCGGGTGTGAGTGGCACTATCCAAAAGGCTTGTAGCCTGGATGGATAATAGGGAAAGAGAGGCTAACTGCTTTCTGCCTCCTACCTCCCCTTCCATGGAGAGTCTCTCCTCTGGGATGCCCCTCTGCCATGCCACCCTGCCTTAGCACGAGATGGACTGAAATCTCTACAAACTGTGAGCTGAAATAAACCTCTCCTTCTTTAACTTGGGAGTGTCGAGCATTTTGTCTCAGCAACAAGAAAAGTAACTAAGACATATATCACTGAACACTTTTTTCCACTAACCAGCATAATGTGGCTATCTTAATTTTTGTTTTCCATGCTTTTCCATTATTTTACTTGCTACAACCAGAAAATGTTTCTAATTTTAAAAAATATATCTGATGAAGAAAACTGTTCCTTTAAGTGATGTGAAATCAGTTGAATAAATTAGTGAAAGTTCTAATTATGTCTGCTTTTGCTTTCCAACTTTAACTTCCATTACTCTTTTTTCTCCCTAAGTAGACAAGTTCCTTCTGAACTCCCCAATCCCTTAGCATTCAGTGGTCACTCCCTTATCAACAGCCCCATCTACAGTGTTTCTCTGAAAATGCTCTTCTTTTTTTCTCTAGCTATCAAAATTCTACTCATCTTTCAAGGGCCATCTTAAGCAGAATCTCCTCTCTGAAGCCTTTGTCTAGTGACTCTAACTTCCCATAGGGTTCATTATTTTATGTATTTGGACAAATGACAGTTTATTGAATTTTTCCCAAGAGTTTTATGTTTGCTGAAGGTTTATAACATGTTAAATACGAGATTATCATTATCTAAGAATAAACGGTATAGAGAAAAGATCATTTAAGATAATTTATATAAATTGAGGGCCAAAGATTCATAGGAAGTAAGAAGAAAGCTTGATTATCATTTTATCTAAAAGAGAATAAAGTTATAAAAGATAAGGTTTTTATCAAATAAAATTTTACAATTAGCTTATAACTGCGTTTTTGTCATAATTTTTACAAAACTATGATATGTATCTTAGTCATTACTTCACCTTTGATCATAAAGAAAACATTTTTAGAAAATATTTGAGGAGTTAAGATATCTCTTACTGCTTTTCATATTCAAACTATTCTCTTCCTCGTTTGTTAATTGATCTAATTTTGCAAAATCTTCATTTGATAATAGCCTTACATCTCATTTGTGTGATTCTTTCAATACCGTCTTCATAAACTTTACTCAGTGCTGCATCCTTTACAAGATTTGCCAATTATTAGCAATGAATCACAGAAGAAATCAGGAAAAAAGTAAAAAAGTTTCTAGCATCAAATGACAATGGAAATATAACATGCCAAAATCTACTGGACACAAGAAAGCAGTCCTAAGAAAGAAGTTTATAGCTATAAATATACACAAAAAAGAATAGAGTAATTCCAAATAAAGAACCTAATGATGCATCTCAAGGTCCTAGAAAGAACAGTCCAAATCTGAAACTAAGAAAAGGAAAGAAATTATAAAGATCAAAGTGAAAATTAAGGAAATTAAGACTTTAAAAAACTACAAAGGATCAATGAAGTAAAGACTTGGTTCTTCAAAAGAATGAGAAGCATGAGAAACGGAAAATTAACTTGCTAAGATCATATGAGGTGGAGGGAGATAGGAGGCAGTACAGAGGAAGGAGAAGTACAAAGGATCAAGATGCAGTATGTATTTTACCAAAGCCTCATGATGAATGTATTTACTATGTTTCAGAAACGTATACTAATAAAAAGATTTGCCATTTGTTAGTATCATATTTTATTATATCATGGAGTATAGTACACCAGCAAGAAACTAAGATACCATGGTCAAGAATAGAAGCTTCAGGATATAAGAATATATTGTACTTTTGCCAAGTGATCAATATATTCATAAATGTATCATAATAACTTCTTATTCCTTACCAGTAATACTAAATCACATATACTCTATTGCATATCTTATAACTATATATTTGCCTCCCTTGGTTATGAGGAAATAATAAAACCTAAAGATGGCTGTCTTTCTTATGTCTTGTAAAATGTTTATATATATTTTTTTTGTTTTTCTGAGACAGGGTCTCACTATGTAGTACAGGCTGGCCTTCAACTCACTATATAGCCCAGGCTGGCCTTGAACTCACAGCAATCCTCCTGCCTCAGCCTCTCAAGTACTAGGATTACAGGTGTACACCACCATGCCCAAGCATTACCTGTAAAATATAGCAGTTTTAGTTTTACTGAAGTAATTTTTTTGTGCTGTAGATGTGGTTAATATTATAAAGAAAATGGAAAATTAACTTGCCAAGAACATAAGACAATGAACTGCTTGTATGACAACTATTTCAGTACATTTCTTAACAATATGCTTGGGTGTGATTATTACTTCAACTCTACAGCCATACTACCCTGAATGTGCCTGATCTTGTCTGACTATCACCTCCAATATTTATACAAGCTATTTGACTTCTCTGGATAGTCGTTTCCTAACCTGTAAAACAGTAAAACCTGTAGAATAATAATCCATCAGAAAAGCAACGTATCTGGTCCAACATAAGTGGCTAATACATGCTGTTACTGTTGTAATAACAGTAACTCCTTTCAAGAAAGATTGTGTTAGAGTGTTAATAAAGACACTCCAAACTTGTCAAGAGTTCATTTTTTTCTTCTGATAGCTTCAGATGCATTTGTTTAATTATTTTAATAATTTTCTTCCAAAAGTGGAATTTTTGAGGTAAATTAAAAGTGGAAAGCAATTTTAAATGACTCTGAAAGTAATTACAGTGAGGATTAACCTAAGGATTACTGCAAATTATCATATACTATATGCAAATAGTACTTCCCAGAACATAATAATTAGTAAGTACATAGTAGGCTAGTAATACTGTACCTCATATAAATAGTCTTTTGCACAATATTTGAATGCTGAAAACATATCTTATTTCTTTGAAAGTAGTACAAATTTCAACACCTGGAAATATAACAATTAAATGTCAGTAAAATAGCAAAACCAAGAGCATAAAATCTCTCATAATCACAAAACTTTGGTTCACTCATTTTTAAAAAGATTCTGAATGATAAAAATTAAGTATAAAATAACATTTATTGCTATGATTTTAAACCTAATTGAAAACAATGGATATGGCTATAAAATTGTACATTTTTTCATGTTGTTGAGTCAATATAAATGTTAGTTGGTGGTCTGAAATATATTTAATGTACTAATTTTGTGGCAAAAGAGGCTAGAGTTCCAAAGCGAGCAGAGTGATTTTCTCAAGTGGTCTTGAAAACACATAACAAAGGCTAGAACTCTACTGAAGCAGTAGAGTTGGATTTGGAAAATTATTTCCATTCTCTTATTTAGAAAATAGAAAGCTGGAAGTTAGAATTCCCTAATAGCTAGCTCATTTGGAATCAAGCAACTATGGTGCATGGTAAAACCATTAAATCAAAAGGTCATTACTGGTATATGAACAAATCCATTGAATGAAGAAGTAAAATTTAGAATGCTGAATTAGCCCAAGCTGGTTTTCATTTATATGAAAACTCAAGAAATTACAACTTATAAATTACTTTAGGACAGAGTCCAATTTATCAAATAGTTATCATTTAAAATAACTCGGGGAATTCAAATGTAAGCCAGATGTCTCCATATAGTAGTTTGTTTGGTAAGATTTTATTCAATGAAATATGCATTTTTAATCCAAATGATCTTGCCTTAGTTTCATTATTATTTTAATTTTTGGGGGGGTACTGGAGATCGAACTCTGGATCTTGCACTTGCAAAGCAGGCAGCAGAACCACTGAGCTAAATCCCCAGCTCATTATTATTTTAAATTTGTCTATTTCCTTATCTGGGGTGAAGGTACTGAACCAAAAGACCTGAGGATATCATTTATATTAAAGGGCTACAAATCTACCTCTATTTTCATTTAACAACCTTAGGATTTTAAAAACTAAGAGCAAACTTCTAAAATAATTTTGAACATACTTATTTTATTTGATTGAAGACTCATAGGAATTTTTGGATATTACAATAAGCTTTTCAATTAAACTCATCCCAATAAGTTATCTAGATAAACTAACATTATCAAATTCTGTGGTACCATCAAGTATGGTGCCAATACAGAGTGCTGCCACTTTCTTAATTAAATAATGCCAACATGGCATTTTTTACTGGTAATTACTTTTCTGAAAATATTTCCAATCATTGCATCTCTATGCCTTCCCCACAGTATTTTGCTGGTCTTTGAAGCAAGTATTTATTCTAGAATTTTCATTTCTTGTTATTACACTTTCTCAAAAAATTTATCGTGTCTCACTCTAGAAGTCATTTCAAAAAATTAACAAGCAGAACTCTATTAAGTTACCTATTCAGTTTATGATCAGCATTTATCCTAAATTTTCCTTTCTTATGAAACCTTCAGATTCATACTGTCATTAATAACCTTAAAAAAGTCACTTTTGTAACGAAGTCACCATTGAAATTCAGGCTAAATATGTAGTACTTAAGATACCATACATTACATGCATTCTTAGAATTTCATTTTTAAAGTATATTTCATTCAATTACAGACATCTGAGCCCATCTTATAGGAGTGGATGCATGGGAAGAAAGATAAATTGGCCTTATTTCTAAAATCAGAGATATGGGGGAAACAAGCAAAATTATGCTTAGATGGAAAATATTTTTTATATAATAAAATTTTGAATTGCAGGGATTTCCCATTGCCCTGCCTAAACTATCTGAGTTTTCATTTCCTTTGTGCCACCTCCTCATCAGTCTCTATCAGGCCAAAATGGAAATTCATACATTTGGACAAGCTCTCAGGCACAAAGCTGGAAAAGTGAGCTCTCCCAGTATTACTTGAGACCACACAGGGGTAAAGTGTGAATTTTCGCCCTGGCTTTTCATCTCCTCACCATTCTAAGGCATCTGAAGGAAGCTTTCTCCCCTTCCTCACTCCCCCGCATAAAAATTACATTTTAACAATGTGCAATCTCAGAGGAGGAAGTTTCATTGATTTTTCCTATGCTGTTTGAAGCATCAACTTCTATTGGTGGGGTAAAATCCTACCGGCCTTTTCTGTGCCCTTCACACCCTCTACTCTTGCCTCGGTTAGATGGACACTGGTTCTGGGTCTTGTCCTCACAAGACCACATCAGCCAGACTTCACAAATCCGTTTTCCAGAAATTTCCAAGCTGCCATACTTTAGGCCCTTCCTGATCTTTTCTTACCCTCAGCTGAAGAACACCTTCCCTCCCCGCCCTCACCAGGCTCCTTGGGCTTTTACCTGAGGTAAAAACCTCCTACCGCCTTCTCTGGGGAAAAGTCCCCACCCTCTGGCCGCGTGACCTCACGCTGACCCTAAACACAGCGTTTCTATTGGCCGAGGCTAAGTTCCGCCCTACAGGTGCCGGGCCGTCAATCAGCAGCGGCCCAGTGGAGCTCCTGGGCCTGTAAGCCTTGAGTTCCTCAAAGGTGAATTAAACCCTTTGCAGCACTAGGCAGCGTGTGATGATGGGGAGGGAGATAGGAAGGCAGAAGGAGGTGAGTGTGAAGGATTGCAAAGAACTGGCAAAAGAGTCTAGGCCTTTTTGGTAGTGATGGCTGCCACATTGTAGCTAGTCCTCATCAAATGCGATAGGACCAGAGCGATGGTAAGGGCAGAAGCTTTTCAGAGCCGACATGAGAGGATTCATCGATCAAATGGACTCAGGGGAAGAGGAAAGCAAAAGGAAGGAGGCTGGTTAGGTGATCGTGGTGGACATTTGAGGAGAAGCAGGAAGTTTGAAGTGGGACACGTGTTTTCCACCTTGACTGACAGTCACACCCTAATATTTAAGAGTTACTAGACCTACCCCATGAGGAAGAACTGTCCTTTTCTCTGTATTTCTTAATTCTTGGCTTCATTGTTACAGTTTGGCAATGAACTCCTTCCTGGCATTGAACTCCTTCCAGGAGATTGCAAAAAGCAGCATGCTGTATTTATTTTTCTAACACATAGCTGTCTTTCAGGTAATTATTGAAATACCAGGTGTGAAATGCCAGTTTCCAGATTTATTACTTTGACAGATAATGTCACAATAAGATTCTTGGACACAGCTCTTGAATAGGACTCAAGTTTTAAGAGCATTTCAGATTTAATGAATATTGCCGATTTACCTTCCAAAAATGTATAGCAGTTTGTATTAACAATGCCAAGAAGGATCAGTTTCCTGAATATACAATAGTACTACATATATTGCTCTTCAAAAACTTGCCAGTCTGATGCATGAAATACACTATCTCATTTTAATTTTCAACTCTCTGATTATTGCTGAGATTAAACACATTTGAGGTGTGTATGAGTCCTTTAGATTTCTTTCATGAATTGCCTAAATATATGTATGCATGTGAATGTGAATGTATATATATACATGTATACTTGTGTGTGTATGAGATCACACATCTTTTTAGGTTGTCTTTGAAAATCTTGTATATAGGCACATTAGCTAAAATCAGACTTGGCTGTATAAATAATGTCATTCCAAAATAATACAAAATTTATTTAATTAATTAGTTTTTGGTATCAGGGATCAACTCTAGACCTTGCACTTGTGAGGTAGTTGTGGTGCCACTGAGCTAAATCCCCGGCCCAATTTATTTCTTTTTCATACAAATGAAGTCCAGAAGTAAGAAGCTCAGGACTGATACAGTAGTTTTGCCCCCACAAATTCCTCAGGGACCTATCTTCCTTCCAGTTCATTATTCCACAATTTCTAATGTAATCCTTGTTTTCATTGTCTTTGGTGGCAGTACTGTATTTATATTTCAGGCAGCAGTATGGAAGAAAGAATGAAAAAAGAAGAGAGGCTTAAGAACTCATATTT
This sequence comes from Heterocephalus glaber, assembly GCF_000247695.1. The sequence goes on along the minus strand of NW_004624760.1, from coordinate 23,218,756 downwards.
CTTTATTTATCTGTAGTTGAAAGTGTAGAATATAATGTTCAAATAAAAAAAAGTGCACAAGGTGATGTATAGTTTTAAAACCTTTGTTGGAGAAACACCCATAGAACCTCCACTCCAATGAAGAAACATTGCAAGAAATTCAAAGCCTGTGTTTCCTTTTCTAATCACAACTTTCCCTAAAGGAAGTCTCTCTCCAGCTCTGGAGATTACTATAATCCTGACTTTATAGTAATCATTGCCTTGCTTTTCTTTAAAGTGTTCCACCCAAGTGTGCATTTCCAAATGACATAGTTTGCCTGTTTTTTAATCTTTGTGTTATTTTGGTTCTCACTTCTATTCAGTAGATGGTGACAGGTAGATAGAGATATGTTAACTCAATTTTATTGTTGAATAGTATTCTATTGTATAAATATATCTCAATTTATGTAGACCTTTGTCTGTTGATGAATACTATAGTTTGGATCTGAAAAGTTCCCCAAAGACCCATGTGTCAAAGGATTGGTCCTCAGCCTCAGGCACTATTGGGAGGTGATGGAACCTTTGAGAGATGGGGCCTGAAGGGACTAAGTGAGGTTAGTGCCCTTCAAGCATGCCCTTCTAGCTAATTTTAGGACTCTTCCTCTTCATCATATTTCCCAACTGTGAGGGGATGAATTTTGTTTCACCATGTTCTCCATGCTATGGTATTCTGCCTTGCTACAGGCCCAGAAGTAAACATGCCAATCAGCCATGGACTGAAACCTCCAAAACTGTCCAAAATAAACCTTTCTTTGTTTTAAGTTGATTATTTCCTATATTTTTATTTTAGTAACAGAAAGCTAATACAATGAACCTTTGGATTATTATAATTTTTTGGCAATAAAGATAATGCTGCTATTAATGTCCTTATAAATGTATCCTGGTACACATGTATATATCTCTGGAATATAAATTGAAGAACAATTTCTGGATTGTTGAATATGTGTATCTTCATATTTGTTCTGTAAAAGCCAAACTGTTTTCCAAGGTGATTTTATGAACTTATATTCCCAACATTGTTTGAGAGTTCCCATTGTTTTGTATCCTCACAAACTCTTAATAATTTCATACTTTTAAATTTTAAGTATCTGGTAGTTGTCCAGTTATCTCTTAAGGACGATTTTTATAAGCTACCACATGAAACTTCTGCTCATTTCTCATTGGACAGACCTTCATCATATGGCTGCAATAAAGGCTTGAGGATGCAGTATTTATTCTGGACAGTTATTTGCATAGTTACAGTTTGAAGATTCTGTTAATATAAGAAAGACAGAACAGATATTGGGTAATGTATAGTAATCTCTGCCACATTAAGGATAATAATTTTTTTTTTTTTGGTACCAGGGATTGAACTAGGGTCCTTGCGCTTGCACAGCAGGCGACGAAACCACTGAGCTAAATCCCCGGCCCAAGGATAATAATTTTTAAAAAGCTAAACTTTAACGCTTAACTGTATGCCAATCACTATTCTAAACACTTTGCAACAACTTATATACTAAATAAATTTATAGCCATTGCAAACCCCAGTTTACAGATGAGAATGTGACAGCCAACCTGACTCCATTTGTGTACCTGACTCCATTTATATAAAGTCCGGTGATGGGGGGCGGGGGGTGTCACCTTCCCGGTCCCCTTGGGCGTCCTCTCAGTCCAGAACAGACCACCATCCTGTGTGAGTCTGCAACTATATGTTATCTTTGTGACCTTTTGGTACAGGAGTCTGCAACTATGTTATCTTTAGTACCTTGCAAACAAAAGACTCCTACCTGTGTGATACTTTGTTTTAGCTAAACTGTGTGAAACTTCCCCCACCCCCACTAGTTTAGCAAAGTTCTGCCCCTGCGAAACTCGGCTGGTGCTCCCCCTCTCCCTGAGCCCTCCCCAAATAGAAGAGCCCTTAAAAGGACCATGCAAACTGCCTTTCCTTTGTCCAGAGTCTTTTTGGCATGAGCCGCTCTGGATCAGCCAGCTTATAATAAAGGACTCCATTTAATTCAGAGTGTGGCACATCTCTATAGTTCCAACTCGCCTGGGCCTATGACAAGAAAACTGGGGCACTGAGAATTTAAGTATCTAGCTCTAGATTGGCTAGAAAATATGAGGCAGAATTGCAAACCCAGCTAGTGTGAATTCAGAGCCCAAGCGCTTTACCGGGCCTTATATTCTAAAAGGGCTATTTGCTTTTAGTCAGCTTTATATTTTGCAAATATATTCTCCCTATTTATAATTGTAAATTTCTAAAGATAGTTTTCTTTAATTACCTAGAATGAATTTTACCATATCCAAATTATTTGTATTTTTCTCAGTTTCAGTATCATTATTTCTAAAATTTTATATATGAAGAGAATCTTAGAACAATTACTTTTCCCTGTTTTAATTTGTCATTATTTGTACCATTGTTATTTTGAATCTAAATGAAAATAAAGCAAGTGTAGACACACACTTGAATATAAACTAAGCTGAAGAGCCGTAATGGAAAGGTATATGCTCCTATTGTCCAGACCAATTCTACACACTTGTGGAAATCTCTTTTAATAATATTGGATTCATTATTGTACTCACATGCTGTGCTACTGAGGCCATAGTAATAATGGTTAATGTTTATTGAAAACATATTTTGTGCCAGGAGCAATACTTGACCCTGAGGATGGAAAAAATAAATCCTTTCCTTAAAGAAGCTCACAAATACATGTCTGAAATTGATTTTCTTTTCTATCTCTTCAGACAATTCTAAACATTGGTGCCAGCATGATATTTTAAAAGAACTAAGTGAGAGCATCACTCCTCTACTCAGACTTTCAGCTATCTATAACCCATAGTATGAAATCTAGAATCTTTAACATAAAAGCTGGAATCCTATTTCCTGCGGAACCCTCCACCCTTAGCCATTCTCCGAATACTATTTCTCAGATTCTCTTACTCCAAGTTCTCTGATTTTTTGCTATTTTATTTTGTACTCTGACCACATGTTGAAACTTTATTTATTCTAAAAGATTCAATTGAAATTTTCCTCCTCCCACTGATACTCTTGGCAAGAATTAGTTGTTATTGTTTGTCACTCCTACAGTTTTTGTCAGTATATTACTGTGGGCAATTTTCTTGCTTTATGTAATTGTTTTGTTCCCTGCCTCACCCATCAGACTGCAATCCTCTTGAGATCATGGGCCATTAATCATCTTAATGTACTGTGGTAATTGGCTCAATACTTCTTTTGAGGGTGGGTACGGGGGATTGAACTCAAGACCTTGCACTTGCTAGGCAGGCACCACTGAGCTAAATCTCGATACATTTTAAAATGTGTCTGATTTAAGACAATACAGGAACTAGTTGCAGGAGATTGAAGCCCATTGTGATACTCTGACCAAAAAAAAAACAAAAGAGCAAGACATATCCTAGATGACAAAGACCCCATATAATGTGTAGCCTTTCGGACATGTTCTTCCTTTCCCTCCCTATAAAAACCCTTTGGGCCCCCTGAAGGGTTTTGTGACAAGAGTGTCCCTTTTCTCTGGTTGAACCAGCTTTAAAAAAACAAAAGCACTTTCCTCCCATTAGTACCTATCTCTTGACTTCATTGGGTCATTGTGAGCAGCCAGACTGGGCCACAAAACAACCAGGACATGCAGAAAATCTGGATGTATGGAATGAAAAGTGTGTTGCACAAATGTGTTACATAAGTAATTTATTGTTTTATGGATGCTAATTTATAGGTGTAGCCTCCTGTACAATCTTTTGATCATGAAGGGACTATTTTGCATCACTAGATCAAGAACAAACATTTTAGCACAACATATCCAATCTAATTAAACTAGATAATTACCGCCAAAAGAGCTGTGGCAGTGAGACAGAGACCACCACACAAACAAAGGACAAGGGCACCTCTGGACCTTACCTCAGCACCTGTCATTCACTGAAAGTATGAAAGTATGGTATGTGTTCTTCCCTTAACTCCTAACTCTCCCAAACAATCGTATTGACTTCAACCTAGATACATTATTAAAAACAGGATACTTTCACCATAGAATCTCCAAGAAAGAACAAGATGAGAATGTAAAATTGTTGGGGATCATCACAGAGGGACAGAGGACAAACTCTTGAGCCTTTAATCTGTCACTAAAAGCTTGATTTGTGTTTTCTTCTGAGATAATCAGGGACTTAAAAGCTTGTTTTGCTTAAAAACAAAAACAAAAAGAAAAACAGTGATTCTTCACTTGGGCCCAATGGGTAACTAAAAACAGGATAAAGCTTGACATCTTTGCCTTCATTTTGCATCTGTCTCCTTTATTACCTTAAAACTTTAAGTCAAATCCTTGCTCAGCTCTGCATATAGGCATGTTAATCATTTAAGGAGTGTCTGTCTAAAATCTGGTAATACAAGGGTGACTAACTTTACATAATCTATCTCATTCCTCTTCAAGACTGAGGACACCTTTTAGCTCCTGAAATGAGTGTGCAGACATCTCCAGTCATTGTCTTAACCCTGCAGTCACCTTAAATTTCAACAGAGCCTCCATTAAACTGAAACTGTCCCCAAGAAGGAGCAGTCCTCTTGTAGAGAAGGATTACCCCTTCAAATAATAAATAGGACTTCTGGTGGAGCAACTTGCAAAACCAGAACTGAGATAATAATCAGCCAGTCCCTAGCCCACCCCAGCAATCCATAAAAGCTTTCCCCTTCCCTTGGCAGGCAGGCCATTTTGCTCTTCTCCATCAGAGATGTACTGTCTTCAGCTCCTCAAACTGGAAGTCCCTTCCTAATTTGATTGTGCTTTCTAATCTGCCTAATAAATTGGCCTCTGCCTCTTACTGATATATCCTGAAATTCTTTTCTGCAAAGATACATAAAGGACCTGCACAGGCCAAGTTAAGGTCCACCATCTCTTTAAAGGAACCTCTTCAAACTCCATCCAGTGATAGCAGCATCAGCATGTAAAGAAATTTGTGCAAATATAGAAGAGAAACCTAATATTTTCTATTCATATAATTTACCTTTTTTCAAATATATGAACACAAATATAATTGTAGCCTATTTTTTGGTAACATTTATCTTTGTAAACACTATCACTTTCTCTCATACAGTCAACCCCTCAACATTTTTCTGTTTATAAGACATCTCATAATTGGACCCAGCAATGATATGGCTCTTTTATACACATTGAAAAATTCACATAAGCTAAGATTCTAACCAAGTTAAAAATTCATATAAGTAGGCCAGGGATTTAGCTCAGCTGCACAGTGCCTGCCTGGCAAGTGCGAGGTCCTGAGTTCGATCCCGGGTACAAAAAACAAAATTTACCCATTTTTGGACTTGACTCTATAACCTGGAAGGGCCCACTGGCTAGAATAACTAAATTACCTTTTTTTTGTGTGTGTGTGTGTGTGTGTGTGGTACTGGGGATCAAACTTGGGACCTTGTGCTTGCCAGGCAGGCACTGAAACAACTGAGCTAAATCCCCAGCCCAATCACCATTTTTTGAGGAAAATGAAAAGGCTAACTCTACATTTATAAATTTCCTTAAGTAACATTTACCCTAAAACCTTTCATATTTTATAGCCCAGTGAAATTAAGTGATTTGCCCTACACAAAGAGGTCTAGCACTCAAGTCTTCTGACTTCTACCAAATGAAAGGTAGTCATTCATTCACTGATTTATTCATCAATTAATTTTAAGCATGTGTTATGTGCTAGTTAGAGAGAACAAATGGATTCTACTCTGAATATATTAGGGAAAGTAAAACATCTATATAAATCATTTCCTGAGGAAATTAATGTTATGAGTATATGCGTATTAAAAAAGAAATAATGCTTTATTATTTTGACAAATTACTCAAAGAGATGCAAAAAAATAATGGATCAGATAACTCATTTTGTATTTTAGCAGATTAACCATACCTATAAGAAATCTAATTCTTTCAACTACAAAAGCTATAATAACTTAGCACCGCTTTGTACCCAGAAGAAAATGAACTAGATTGCAAAAGAAGTAACATTCAAAGGTCTAAATTTGCAAATCTAAAGTAGAATAAGCTACAACAAATGTTTCAAATATCTAGAATAGCCAACATTATCCTTATAACATGTGGGAAAACTATTACTTCTCTTTTTCTTAATGTTTGAGGTACCCTTGATTTCTTTTATGTCTTATGTTGTAAAAATGGAGGAAATGGGGTATTGACCTAAATTTGGGAAGAAGAATATTACCTTAATAACAATTCCATATGCAGAAAAATAATTTTATGAAAAGTTTAGGTTAGGCTTTCCCATAAATTAAATTATTTTGTGAAAGAGCAAATCCCACCATTTTATATTTTTAATTTAGGGCCAATCTTATACCGACGAATATAAATTAATTTAAAAAATAATTTCTGAGCATCTATTACATAATCAGCATGTACAACTTGTCTCTTACAGGAGAAAAAACAAGGGGAGAGAGACATAGACAGACAGACAAAGACAGAAAGAGAGAAACAATAACATCTAACACTGTGGCCACCTACGTTAAATAGGTTGCTCCATTCTTGGTTTCTCTCACCTATTCTCCACTTGGACTTTCCATCACTTTCAGAGAAAATAGCAAAACCACATAATTAGGCTTGTTTCATTACAAATACATGCAACTTTAGCTAGGCCCTCAGTGTCAATTGTTAACCATTATTTCCATTTATTCACTATAGAGGGAATAAGAAATCACTGTGTATCAGCTGTGTTCTAGGTATGAGAAATAGTTTCAACTAAGACAATATATCTTTTTTGATAACTGTCCCCTTAAATGTCAATATAATCTAGACTGGTGAGTCTCAATTAGAGGTAATTTTAAAGTACAGACCAGGAGTTCTCAATTGGATGTTGTTTTGTCCCCACTAGGGGACATTTGGACATTTCTGAAAACATTTTTATTAGTCCAAATTGGGGTGCTACTAGGATCTAGTAGGTAGATGCCAGAAATACTGCTAACCAGTCAACATGAATAGGACAGTCCCTACCACTGTTGCCTCCTGAAAAAATGATCTATCCCGGAACAACAGAGACAAGCTTGAGAAATCTTAATGTAAACTAAGTATTCCCATACTCTTCTAGTCATATAAACCTACCCCATTCCCTGCAGGTGACTTCATATTCTACTCGAATGGGAAGTTATGTTTATTCACTTTTTCTTCTCAAAATGTCCAGTTGACTTATTTGGTATTTTCTTTCTTCTTTCTGTGAATAAGTATCCTCTTTTTTTTCCTAAGACTTATTTTTCAATGCTTATGCTCACCCTATTCCTCCAATTATTTATATGACCAATAAAAATACATTTTGTATTATAGGATAAACCAGATAAGATCAGACAGAGTACATTCCTCTTGGATTCACTGTCTTAATCCCACTCAGTTCTTTCAGAATTTAGTTTATAGGTTTTTCTCTCATGTACGTGTTCATTCTGTCCCATATAAAGAAATAGCTTTTCTGTGTCTTAAATGTGCTTCATTATACTCAATGCTAAAATATTCTCTAAAATGCTTATTTCTATCCTTCCACTTGTTAACTTCCTTATTTCCTATTAATCTACTACTTCTTGTCTGAGGTGTTCTTTCAGCCTCAAATTTAGACTAAATAATGCTGTAGATTTTAGAATATGCCCAAACCTCTCATCAGAATCTTTCAGTAGTTAACCAATGCCTATAGACAATAACTAGGACATATTAAACATCTTCAATTTGCAGGGTCCTGAACCTGGTACTTATGTTAGTATTATTATGCCATTCTATTGAAGGATTAAGTGACTTGAAACTATACAGCCAAGAAGGAGCCAGAATACAAACCCAAGTCAATCTTAGGCCAAAGTATAGACATCTGTGCTTTTTACACAGTTCTTTATTCCCTAGGCAATTAAGTCAACTTCTCAGCCTGGCCTTCAAAACTGTGATCTGGCTCCAACCTTTTTCCAGGTATCTCTGGCCTTCATCCAATTCACTCTTTTGTCTTATTACTATTCACTGTACATTCTCTTTGCTTTCTTTTCTTCCACTTACTCTCTCTCATGTAATACCTCCTATCTACATGATGCTTCTCACACATATCTATATCTCTATAGGTTCATCTCACAAAACCCAACTGAAGTTTCCCAGCTGAATTCTCTAATTTCCCTCTCCTCTCTCTCTCTCTCTCTCTCTCTCTCTCTCTCGCTCTTTTGGTACCAGGGATCGAACTTGGGACCTTGCGCTGCGAGGCAGGTGGCGGAACCACTGAGCTAAATTCCTGGCCCTAATTCTCTAATTTCTGATGCCTTCGCTTTTATTTTTCTAGTAGAGATGGTTTTTTTTTCACTTTCAAACATATGTATGCTCTTTTTGCCCTTCCTCTACTCTTCTTTCACAGCAGTAAATTTGTTATGCAATAGCAGCACTATTGCGTAGTGTTTTAAAAGAACTCTTTCATATATTAACCTGGTAAAGAGTAGGAGCTCAATAAATGTTTGTTTGCTTATTTCGTTCTAATCTTCATAACAACTCTCCAAGGTATTGTTATATTTCGCTAACAGCTAAGGAAACTGAGGCTCAGAGAAGTTAAATGGTCTGCCCAAGGGCACAAGTCTTCAGGATATCCCAAGCTCCAAACTACAGCTTCAGAATTTTGTCTTCCCCAGCCCATAATAGCCTGGCTTTGTACTTTGATCTTAGTAGTTAATGAGTAAATGTTGAACCAATGAGTAAGTGCATGTTAAGAGCATATTCTTTCAAGTTGAGAATCATGAGTGACTTGTTGGTCACCAAAAACAAGAGTACTCTAGGACGTGACTCACCCTCACACAGTATTTATTGCTCCTGTATGCAGAAAGAAAGCAAATGTTTTCATTCTAATAAAACATCTTAGGCAACATTATGTTGAGGTCTGTATTATCCTTTTAAGAATACACCTATAACAATTTTTATGTTATTTAAAATCAGCAGATAAAAATAAAATTGGGGAAGTTATTTTTCATTTTTTGTTTTTCACTTTTATGTAGTAAAATTTATCATTTTCCTTTTTAATTCTGCTTCTAGGTCCATGTTTAGAAAAGCCGCCTTTATCCCTAAGATTACATAAATATTCAAGTGTATTTTCTTCTGTTTTTATTATGTCATCCTTTATATTTAGAAACTCTAGAATTGTGTGTGGTGGGGCATGAAATGTGTTCATAACTCAATGCTATTCTTATATTAGTTCAGTGGTTTAGTGAGTTCTTCCAACACTATTGATTTCCCCTTCTGATTTTAAATTGCTTCTTTACTCATATACTCCCATATGCTAAATTCATATACATATATATTTTTTTAAAATTTGTTCCATTGATGTTTACTCCTGAGCTAATACCATTGTTTTGATTATTAAAATATTAACTTCTAGTGTTGCAAGCTCACTGGCAGCTGAAATTTCTTTCTTTCTTTCTTTTTAATTTCCTAGGTATTCACTAATAATTATTCTTTTTTTTTTTTAGAACAGGGTCTCTATATAGTTCAGGCCAGACTTAGAACTCACTGTGTAGCCCTAACTGGCCTTGAACTCTCAGCAATCCTCCTGCTTCAGACTAAGTGCTGGGACTACATGTGTGCACCACTACACCCAGCATTCCTAAAAATAAACATAAGAAACATTTTGTCAAGACCCCACACTTGTTTTGCTCAGATTCTGATTGAGATGGAATAAAATTTGTAAATTAGTGTGGAGAATTGATTTTAATTTAGAGTTTAATTTAGAAAGTTTGCAAAATAAGAAAGCATGATATTATTTCTATTCAAGTCTCTCATTTCTTATAGTTTTACAGTTTTCTGTGTGTATATGTATGCACATACACACACATACACACACACACACACACACATGCACACTTTGGAGCACATGTGCTAAAATCAAACTACATTGGTTCCAAACTCAGCTTTGTCATTTGCTAGCTTTGTGACCCTGTTCTTTGACCTTTATATACTTCATTTTCACTTCCCGTAATATGAAAGATGATAACAATAGTGCTTTCTAGAGCTATTGTGAAGATTGAATGAATTAATATATGTAAAGTGTTTAAAACAGTCTTGGGCACATAGAAAGTACAATACAAATAATACCTATTGTATATGTGTGGGTTCTGTACACATTTCAAGTTTCATAAGATCATAAGTTAAGTGTTTTACTTACTGTTTTAATAAATGAAATCTTTTTTTCCTATTCTTAACTGGTTGTCAGTGTATTAATTCTGATTAGGGAGTACAATCTCAGTAAACATTAAACTTTGAAATTACATCCTCTAGTAGATTCCTCATTTTTTTGAATTTTTGCCATTTTCCACCAGTGACTAACAATTTTGTGTTATCTAGAGCTGAATGATGAAACAGAATGAGTGTCTGATACTGTTGAAAGGTAAAGGAAGATGAATAAATTCAACTTTAGGTTCATTGAAAATACTAAAAGAACAAATAATCCTCCTACAAAACTAATGAAAACTGCAAAAAATTGAGGGAATTAACAGAATATAAATATCTAAATGGAAACTTTAAAATTTAAGAACATTAAAAGTTTAGCCTACTAATAAAATCAAGATTTTTATGAAATGTAGTCTAAATTATAAAGTATAAAATTGATAGGAGTGCAGAAAAATTGAACTGACCAACAATACAGAAGAAATGTGAAATTTTCTGAAAAAGACACCAGGTCAAGATGCTTTTTTTTTGGTACTGGGAATTGAACTCAGGATCTTGTGCTTGTGAGGCAGGTGGTGGCACCACTGAGCTAAATCCCCAGCCCTCAAGATGCTTTTAAACATAGATTCTGTGAGAACTGTTAGGGATAATGTTATTTACACACATTAAGAGGAATGGAAAATGTAACTTGTTCCATACGGCTAACATAATCATGATACCAAATTAATAGGAATAGAACAAAACAACTATAGACCAATCATAACAATGAAAATAAATGCAAAGATTCTAAATAAAATATTAGCAAACTGAACATAATAGTGTTTTTAAATTGAATATATAATGACTAGATAGATTTTATTCTAGAAATGCAAAGATAATTCTGTATATTAAGACCTGAATCTATGATTTGTAGCTAAACAAGAAGCAAATCTTTAAATATTTTTCATCTTTCCTCTTGATATAGTCTAGTTGTAAGGCTACTTTAATCATCTCTCCTAGAATACTTTCTTACTTTCTTTTTGCATTTAGCACACTCCTTTCTTAAATACTTAGTGTCTCTAGGTGATCAAATGTCACCTCTGGGTTTCCTTCTCTGACCCTTTTCCACCTGAGACTGAGAAGCTGCTACTCTTGTGTTCTTCCACAGTAACTTTTGTTTACTCTTATTATAATACTTATCACACTGTTTTGGAATTACTATTAACTTGTTTGGTTCTTCTACAAAACTTGGAACCCTTCCTTTAAGATAGATTCAATTTATACCTGTTTTCTGGATGTCTGGTATATAATAGTGAGTTCTCAAAAAGTGATTGACTGAGTGCATTAGTCGCCTGTGTTAGTTACTTTTCTCTCCTTGCAGAGACAAAATACCCAACACCCAAAGTTAAAAGGGAAGGGGTTTATTTGGCTTACAGTTCATAGAGGTTTCAGTCCATAATCAGCTGGCTCCAAGACTGGGATGGCAAACAAGCATCACAAAAGAGAAACAACATGACATGCACAAGGCAGCAAAGGTAACAAGAGAGACTAAACAGAGTCTTTCTGCCCCTTTTATCTTATTCAGACTACTTAGGGCAGGTAGCACTCACACCCTTAATCCTAGTGTCCTTGAGTCTAGCATTACTTCATGAATCATCCAGCTTTACACACTCTGGCTTTGGGGGGTCATCTAGACCCAAACCATAACATGGCCATTGGCCTTAACAGTAACTGTGCTTTTACTTGTAACTTGTCCTCAGTCTTTTAAAGTAAATTTTAAGCATATCATTTTTTATACATTAAATTTGAATAATTTTATAGTACCTGGGAGAGTTAAAGATAAAAATGACTGTAAGCCACTGGATAAATATGAGTAATTTTATACCTGGGAGAATTAAAGATAAAAATGATTGTAAGGGACTGGTTAAATATTCTTAATGGATCAGGCCTCATGCAGTGTACAGAAATGAACATTGTTGCCACAATATTTCTACCTCTTACTAACATAATTAATTTGAATGAACTCAATTTGGAGTTTAGCCAGACTGGTGAATTCATTAGATAATGACTTTAAAAATATTTTTAAAAGCTGCAAAATATTAGGATTAATAATGTTCAAGATAGAATGTCTTCTATTTTTCTTTAATTGTTTTCATTAACATTTCCAAAAGAAAAAGAGTAGTAAAATATAAAAAATACTAACATAAGAAAAACAATAACCAAGTACAGACATAAACTTATACATGGGAATCCAGTGTAGGTGCTTACCGGAAGTTAATGAAGTAAGAATCACACTGGACCTTAAAAAGAAAGAAAATCCTGTCACATGCTACAACATGGATGAAACTTGTAGAAAACTATGCTAAATAAGCGATCACAAAAAGACAAATATTATATGATTTTGCTTAAACAAGATATCTAAAGTAGTTAATTCACAGAAACATAAAGTAGAATAGTTGGTTACCAGGAACTGGGAGGAAGAGAAACAGAAGTTTTTTGTTGTTGTTGTTTGTTTATGTATAGAGCTTCAGATTTGTATGATGGAAAAGTTCTGGAGATTTGTTTTACAGCAATGTGAATACACTTTACACATCTGAACTGTACACTTGAAAATGGTTAAGATTTAATATTTTGTTGTGTGTTTTTTCTTACCACAATAAAATAAAATCACCCTTGGAAGGGGGAAAAAAATCAGTGACATTGGAAATCATGACCTAAGTGACAATAAACTGAGAAGCATTTTGATTTAAAAACATCAACAATAAAAACATCATTCCAAATGAGAAAAAAGTTAATTATAATATTAGCACAGTGTTTATGCATTGTATTGCATGGAATAAAGTCCAGTGTTGACAAGCATGCTATTAGGTTGAATAGAACCTTGATACCTTCTTAGCTCATGAGGCTATAATACAAAAAGTAGAGTTCATTTGGGAGTGCTTTGAAAGCAGTCTTTAGTACATTAACTAGAAAAAAGTAGAAAACATTAAAAATACAAATAAATTCATGAGGAAGTTTTCTACCTTTTTTAGTTACTTAGTTTTCATACTTATTTTAATAAAAATTTGAGGAAGCATACAATCAAAATGCAAATTAAAGAATGTCTCTGTTGATTAAATGAGAACACTTATACTAAAGGTAGTTGCCACAAAATTATTCTCTGAAATTTTAAGTATCTAAGTGCTAAAGGAAAATACTGTGTTCTAAGTCAAGTAGCCATTCTGAGGAATATCTTCTATTACTCTGGTTTCACGTTTCCATGAGGACTTCAGCTAAAATAATGATTATGGCCTAATACTCTTGGCCCTTCTCTCTATTTCTCCCTCACCTATAGGAGAAGTACTTAACTGATTAGTACATTTAGGAGAAGAAATGGACAGGGCATAGCTTTTTCTAGCCTCTCTATAGAGACGATTAATAGTAATTTTAAACAATTTATTATGTACTAGTTCTTTTAAGAATACTTTAAAATAGGGCTGGGGATTTGGCTCCGTGGTGCTGCACTTGACTCACAAGCTCAAGGTCCTGAGTTCAATACCCAGTACCGAAAAAAAATTTTTTTTAATATAGTAGTTATTTAAATTTTATTTTAAATTTTTGATTAACATATAGTCATTGTATATATTAATAGAGTGTGATATTTCAACACATGCATGCAGAATGCACTGGTCAAATCAGCACACTTAGCATTTCCCTCTTATCATTTCTTTATCTGGAGACTTTGAGCTCCTCTATCCTAGTTCTTCATTAAAAACAACAGGCTCTTGTGAATTTTCATCAACTTACTGTGCTATAGAACATTAGAACTTATTTCTTCTGTGTTTTGGTAAACCTTATCTAATGTCTCTATATCCGGTCCCTCACTTACCCTTCTATTCCCCTAGTAATCACTATTGTACATTTGGAGAATCATGTGGTATTTATCTTTCTGTGTCTGCCTCATTTCACTCAACGTAATGTCTTCTAGCTTCATAAATTTTGAAGCAAATGACAGGATTCTATCCTTAATGGCTGAATAATATTGGATTGTGCATATATGCCACATTTTCTCTATCCATTCGTCTGTCAATAGCTACCTAGGTTGATTCATAGCTTAGCTATTATACATGGTACTGAAATAAACAAGGAGGTGCAAGCATCCCTTTGATAGGATGATTTCATTTCTTCTATATATACACCCAAAGTAGAATTGCTGGATCATATGATAGATCTATTTTTAGTTTTTAAAGAACCTTTATATTATTTTCCATAATGGCATATTAATTTACACTCCCACTAAAACATATGAGTTTCCTTTTCTTCATGTCCTCACAAGCACTTATTTTTTTTTCCCCTGGTACTAGGGATTGAACTCAGGACCTTGTACTTTCCAGGAAGGCACAGTGCTGCTGAGCTACATCCCCGATCCTCACGAGCATTTCTTGTTGTCTTTTTTGATAATGAGCATTCTGACTGTGATAAAATGATACAGCACAGTGGTTTTGATTTGCATTCTCCTGATGGCTAATGATATTTAGCATTTTTAATATTATGTAATGTCCATTGGTATTTCTTCTTTTCAGAAATGTCTATCAGAAAATTTTCCCATTTTAATTAGATTTTTGTTAAGCTTCTGGACTCCCTTATGTATTCTGCATATTAATTCTTTTTCAGATGAATAGTTTGCAAATTATTTTCTGCCATACTATAGGTTGTCTTTTTACTTTGTTGTTGGTTTCTTTTTTTGAGACAGGAGCTTGCTGTGCAATTCAGGCTGGCCTAGAACTAGCAGCAATCCTCCTACCTCAGCCTCTCGAGTGCTGGGATTACAGGAGTGCGCCTCCATGCCTGGCCTGTTGATAGTTTCTTTTGCTGTGCAGAAGATTCTTAGTCTAATCTAATTTGATTTGTCTATTTTAGCTCTCGTTATCTGTGCTTTGGTGGTCATATCCAAAAAAATCATTGCCTATATGTCATGAAGTCTTTCTATTTCTTTTTCTAGTAGTTTTAGAGTTTCAGGTCTTTAGGTCTTTGGTCCATTTTGAGTTGATTTTTGTATAGGATGAAAGGGATCAAGTATCAATCTTCTTCATATTCAGTTATTCAGTTTTCCCGGTACCATTTATTGAAGTGGCTGTCTTTTCTCTAATATGTGTTTGGTACCTTTGTTGAGAATCAGTTGGCTGTAGACAAATGTGTGGGTTTATTTCTGGGATCTCTACTCTGTTCCACTGGTCTATGTATCTGTTTTCATGTCACTACCATATTGTTTTGGTTACTATGGCTCTGAAACATGTTTTGAAATTGGATATTGTGATGCTTCCAACTTTATTCTTTTTATTCAAGATTTCTTTGGCTGTTAGAGTCTTTTGTGCTTCATACACATTTAGGAGTTTTTTTCTAGTTCTATGTAAAGTGTCATTGGTATATTGGTAGAGATTGTATTGATTCTACAAATCATGTCCAATAGTATGGATATTTTAACAATATTAATTTTTTTGATAAATTAACATGGGAGGTCTTTCCTTTTTTGTCTTCTAAGTTTCTTTAATCATGTTTCATAATTTGATTCTTTGGATAATCTTATTCCTAGATTTTGTTGTTTTTTTGTTTTGTACTTCTTGTGAATGTGAATGAAATTGCTTTAATTGTTTCTTTCTCAGCAAGTTCATCAATACCATATAAAATGCTGCTGATTTTTGTATGATGATTTTGTATCCTATAACTTTACTAAATTTGTTTTTAGTTCTGATAGTTTTTTGGTGGAATTTTTACATAGAATCATAAAGTCTATACTTAGAATCTACCTGGAGTCTATATGTAGAATCATGTCATCCACAAACAAGTATAACTTGACTTCCTCCCTTACCATTCCATGCCTTTTATTTTTCTTTCTTGCTTAACATTTCTGGCTAAAATTTCCAGAACTATTTGGATAAGAGTGGTAAGAGTGAAAATCCTTGTCTTATTCCAGGACTTAGACAAAAGGCTTTTAGTTATTCCCCGTTCAGTAAGATATTGGGTGCAGTTTTGCCGTATATAGCCATTATTATGTATAGATATAATTCTTCTATATTTAATTTGTGCCAGTTTTATCATAAAGGAATACTGAGTTTTGTTGACTGCAGAGGTAGGTCTTTTAATTTGATGAGGAAGTATAATTTGTGTATAATAAGATACATATATTTAAAGTTCACAATTAAATCAGTTTAGATATATGTAACAGGTGCGAAGATATCTCTATGGTCCAGACAGGGTGCATTTTCCTACCTGTCAAGATGTTCCTCCCGGCCATCTGCTTGTTCAGGCAACCATCAACTTGCTTTCTATTACTATAGATTAATTTGTATGCTCTAGAATTGTACACAAATACACTCATAAAAATAAAATCTTTTCTGCCTGTTTTTTTTTTCTTTTACAGTACTGGGGATTGACCCAGGAACTTGCATATGACAGAAAAGTGCTCTCCAACTGAGCTGTGTCTCCAGCCCTGCCTTTCTCCTTGAACTCAGCGTAATGATTTTATGATTTACCCATGTTGTTTTACATATCTCAGTAGCTTTGTAAAATTGCTGATTAGCATCTAAATATGGACCATATTGTTTTCAACTGTTGATGGACATTTGAGTATTTCCAGTTTCTGGGTATTCCAGATAAAGTTGCTCTGAACACTTGTCTACAAGTCTTTGTGTGGATGTATTTTCATTTTTCTTAGGGATATACCTAGGAGTACATTGTCTAGAACTTATAGTTTGAGTATGTGTACTTTTTTAAAAAGTTTTGTAAAGATTTACATTCTTATCAAGAGTTTCAGTTGTTCCACATCCTCAGTTGCTGGTATCTTATTATGGTTTTAATTTGCATTTCCCTCATGACTACTGATATGATTACTTTTCATTTTGCTTACTGGAAATTTGTATCTCTTCTTTTGTAAAATATCTGTTTGAACGTTTCTCTCCTTTAACATTTCCTTTACTATTGAACTGCACAAGTTCTTTATCACAGTGCATTTTCTCTCTTTCATCACTTTTCTTAATCCTGAAGAACTTCTTTGAGCATTTCTTATAGAGTAAGTCTACTCATAGCAAAGTTTTTTCAACTAACTTCATCTGAAAGGTCTTCTATTTGCCTTTGTTCATGAAAGATATTCTTGCTAGACATAGAATTCTGGTTGGCATTTATTCTTTCACTTCCTTAAAAATGTTCTCTTTCTTTTAGTGTCTGTGGTTCCTGATTAAAAAGACATGTTCAGTCAAATCACTATAATGTAGTGAAATATAATGTAATGTATGATTTCTTATTTGATATTGTCGTCAAATGTAAGCCTGCTACAAACATGGTTGAATGTACAAACTGAGGCCCACATATCAAATACATAAATACTTAAAGGTTATAAATTAAGGTAACAGCTGGGTGTGCTGGTGCATACCTGTAATCCCAACTCTTGGGATGCTAAGGCATGAGGATTGTTGTGAGTTTGAGGCCAGCCTTGGCTACATAGTGAGTTCAAGATCAGCCTGAACTACATAGCAAAACTCTGTCTCCAAAAACAAAAACAAAAATAAATAAATAATTTACTGTAACAAACTATTAAATAATATACTGTCTTATCCTTCCACCTTTATAAATATACCTTCATTATGACAATAAGAAACAGGTAAAATTATGGATTCTATTTATCTGACAAGCAACAACATATTAAAGAAGATTAAATTTCATTATTAATGCATACATCTGTGTTCTATTGATGGACCAATGATGTTTGGATGAACAATAAAATAAATACTTCTGTAATAGAAAATTATTATATAATATTTATTCATTTTGTATTTGTTTGTTTCTTTTGAAGTACCGGGGATTGAACCCAAGGAGTGCCGAGTTACATCCCAGCTCTTTAACTTTGACACAGGGTCTCATTAAGTTACTCAGGCAGACTTGAACTTGTGGTCCTCTTCCCTCAGCCACTGGAGTAGCTGGGATTACAGGCATGAACCAACATGTCTGGTTCATTGTGTTTTCTTTGTGCAAAAGTGATAATTATGTCGTTATAATCAACATTTATACCTATATTTTGTTCTATTGATTTAAAGCAGGGATTGGCAATCTATGACCCATTAACCAACCTAGCTATCTATTTTTGTACTGGAACACAGCCCTGCTCATTTATTTATGTATTGTCCATGGCTGCCTTCAGGCTAAAATTGCAGAATTGAGTAACTGGAAGAGATCAGATGTCCCCAAAAAGCTAAAACAGCTTTAACTGAAAGTTTGTCAACCCCTTATTCTAACTATTTAAAATAAAACAGAGTTCCACTTCCAAAATGGCAGTATGAGGGAGCTTCATGGATCAGTGAAACATCCATAACTGCTCAATAATATATATTTGTTTGGTAACAGGGATCGAACTCAGGACCTCCCACTTGCCAAGCAGGTGCTGTGCCACTGAGCTAAATCCCTGGCCCTGCTCAACATTATTTTTAAAACAATCATTTTAAAGTTTCTGAAAATTGTGTTACGTACTGTAACAAGAAAAAAATACGTATTCCAAAAATCCATTAAATGTTGGTTAAAAGGAGCCTGTAATGCTTGAACTATAACTCCTCCCTCCCTACTCCCTCTAGCAAAGTATAAAGAAACCCACACTCTGGGCGGGTGTGGCCAGGAAAATGAAGCTTTCTCTAGCCTGGCTCAGCTACCAGTCAAGAGATGCAGTATCTCACCATGAGGAGAAGGAAACCAGCATTTCTCAAGCCTCTTCCTTTCAGTTTTAAGTTGCAGAGGGTAAACTCTTGGCAAATGTGGCCAGGATACAGGAGGATTTCCTTCTTCCACATGTCTCCCATTCATAGTGCAGAGACTCTTCTCCAAGGATGGCAGGTCAAGAATATTGGGTTGTCCATCAACTGGAAACTGGATAAAGAAGATGTGGCTTTTTTATAAAATGGAGTACTACTCAGCCATAAAGAACAAAAAACTAGAGTCATTTATAGCTAAATGGATGCATACTGAGGCCATACTCTTAAGTGAAATAAATAGGACACACATGTGTAAATACCAAATAGTTTCTCTAGTGTGAGAAACTGATAGTATAAATAAGGGTCAAAATGATTAAAATGAATAATTGATAATTTGAAATAGGAAAAAAGGTCCAAAAATGTAGGGGTGAAGGGAGGGGGAGGGGAAAGGAAAGAAGGGAAAGGAAAAATTATGAGAAAAGAAAGAAAAATTGAAATGATGTCTATGTACATAGGGAAGAGTGGAGGAGTGAAGGGTGCACAGGTAATGGGGAAAAAAATAAGAACCAAGATACATCATATACAGGGACAAACACCCAATGATAAATGTAAACGAATTGTATACTTAAAATGTACCAATAAAAGAACTTAAGAAAAAAAATTGAAAGTCAAAGAATATTGGGCTCTGATTGCTCTTGCCCAATCTTGCTCTTAGGGTAGAAGTTCCATTTAGGTAGCTGGGCATGGTGGCACATGCCTACAGTCCCAGCACTCAGGAGGCAGAGACAGGAGGATTGCTGTGAGTTGGAGGCCAGCCTGGGTTACATAGTGAGTTCAAGGCCAGCCTGAACTACATAGTGAGAACCTGTCTCAAAAAACAAAACAAAACATTTAGAGACCTGCAAACTTCCAGACTTCAACTCCACCCTGAACCCTGATCCATATAACAGGGATGTCATTCTAGCCAGCCCAGTATTTCCATCCCCATATCCAGTTCAGAGGCTCAGAGATTTTTCCTAGGAGGTGAACAAAGAACACAGAGCTATAAGCTCTCTTTAAGGGAACTTTGCTTGGAAACAGAGTGGGACATTCAAGTTCTTAAAATCAACAGAGATTCTTATGGTAACCAATTAAAATAGAGACTGTTAGCTCTGGGAGAACAGCAAGCCAAACTGTAGGCCAGTTAATTTATTAGTGAAAACCAGGAAAAGAGATAACTAAGAGCCCTCCTGGGGTCACTAAAAACTCTAAAGGCTTTTGTGTAAAAACAACTGAAAATGATCTAAATTGGACTGTAGAATAGCTTGTGTCTCGGGGCATTGTGGAACACAATAGAATTATAATAAGTCAACAATTAGAGGAAATTAACAGCTGCATATAAAACTAACAGAGGTAGAAGACTTAACAGAAATTAGGGACCGAGACAATCAAAGACAGTCCTGCTAAAGCCACTGTCAACCCAGGGTTACTGTGCTCGATGGTTAAGATTACACCCTCCAAAGAGCAACAGCAGATACTTCACAATGTGGGGAAAACACACTTCACTAAACTATTTTAGCGACATCCTAAACTTAATGAGTAGCACACAGCAATAAAAACAAGCCCTAGAGAATGGAGACAAATCAGTACTGAGAACTGCTATAATATATAATCTCGAGTGTTGAGTTTTCAACCATAAAATCTATAAGACATATAAAGAAACAGGACTCATACACAAGACAAAAATTAGGCAACCGAAACTTCTGTAAAAGAGCCTAAAAATATATGAATTTACGAGATATAGGTAAGCAAGTGCTTTGAGGGAAATTTATAGCTGTAAATGCCTACATTTGAAAAAATCTCAAACCAATAACTTTCTGCTTTAAGGTACTGGAAAGAAGTACAACTAAATCCAAAGAAAGCAGCAGAAGAAATAATGAAATGGATGAGACAGAAAAGAAAAACAGTGGAGAAAATGAAATACAAAGTTGGTTCTTTAGTGGGGAGTGCCACCAGCAAGAGGGTGGAATATTTGACTGTATTCCCACACAATTATTGGACTGTCATCCATGGACAATAGCGCCTTTGTTAGTACTCTGGGATCCAAACAGGAGCTTGTAAAACCTCAGTGAAGACCAAATAGAGCTGTCTTCAGAATACAGGCCCAGCAGGCTTGCTGACCATGGTCCTGGTTACAGACATGGAAATAGTCTTGTCCCTATATGGATTTGGCTACAATATTTGGTCTTGATATTTCCTCTAACACCATCCACTAAGGGACCCAGAAGCAGTCACACCCTTCTGTGCTTCAGGTAACTGGACTGCTGACCTTGGTCTTGGCTGTGGACCCTGTAGTGGCCCATGACCTGGACCCAGCTCTTTGCAGCTGTGCTCTGGGAGTAGTCTTGTCTGCCAGGGACCCACTGAGTCCTGGTCTCCTGGTTACAGGTCTGCAGACCTCAGTTCCAGGAGTGTAGCCTGAAAGACATTCTCCAGTTGATTCTAGCTCTGTTCAGCATAGTCTGGGGTCAGTGACCTGGAAGCCCTTCTGGAGACCCAGCAGGAGCCACATCATCCACATATCTGGTTTCAGACTCACTTTCTTTCTTTTTTTCCCTGCAGTGCTTTATTAAGACAAATGCCGGGGCAGGACGGCTTGCAGGACGGTTCGCTTGGCAACCGCCCCCACACACCCACTTGGTCTGCAGCCCCAGGCCAGTTCGTTGTGCTGCACCGTAGACAAACCCAGGCACTCAGCTGCTGTCCACAGAGGTCAGGTGGGGTCCACGACACTTTCCTCACACAGTGCAGACTCACTGTCTGTGATCCCACTTGTGGACCTGGAAGCAGACCTTGTCCAAGTGGCAGCCCTACTGACCAAGATCCTAGAAGCAGTCCTGTCTACCAAGGTACCACACAGAATCCACACTCACTTGAGCACATAGTTGTAGGTCCTACAGTGGACCAGAAGCAGCCCCAAGACCTAGCTCCTACTCTGGTTGACTATAATCCCAGAGGCAACATCAGACTGAGGACTCAAAAAAGAGAAGGTCTTTACCCGCCTACACCAGGCTGTGAAGACTGAAAGAGGTCTTAGTAATTCAAATTCACAGACATCACTACATGGCAACACAGATCACTAAAAATCAGGCAAACGTGATACCACCAAAGGGAACTGATAAAACTCAATAACTGACACTTAAAAAATAGAGATCTATGAACTGTCTGAAAACTAAATCAAAATACTTATTCTCAGGAAACTAAATGAGATGTGTGAGAAGAACAAAATGTTTTAAGTCTCTGGTACCACAGAGAAAAAACTTCTAGTAGATATGCAAAAAATTGAAAGAAAGACATCAAAGCATACCACTAAAAAAAAAAAAAATCACCAAATTACCAAAGAAGAGGGAAAAAAAAGAACTATAAAGCAGTCAGAAAAAATTAACAAAATGGCAAAAAGTAAGTCCTTATCCATAAATAACTACCTGAAGTATAAATGGATTAAATTATTCGATCAAAAGACACAGAAGGGATGAATGGCTTTTAAAAAAAGATCCAATAATATGTGGCTTACAAAAGCCATGACATACATGGCTGAAACTAAAGGAATGAAAAGATACTTTATCTAAATGATAACCACAAAAGAGCCAGAGTGGCTATACGTATATTAGACGAAATATACTTTCAGTCCAAATCTGTCAGAAGAGATACAGACACTATAAATGACAAATGAATCCATTTATCATGAAGATGTAAAAATTATAAATATATATGGAACTAACCTTGAAGTGCCTAAATTTATAAAGTGAATATTAATAGAACTGATGCAGAAATAGCAATACAATAATGGGGATTCTGTTTCTCACTTTTAACAATGGATAGCTCATCCAGACAAAAATTTACAAGGAAACAGTGTACTTATATAGTACAATAGACCAAATGTCAAGAATATTTCTTCACGGTACCAAAAAAAAAAAGAGTATTTCTTCAGTCACCTATATGTGAAGAAGTTTAGACGTAAATGAAAAATATGAGTTGCTAAAGTGTAATTTAAAAAAATACTACATTTATATGAAGCCAGAATTTTGAGAATTAGATTATAAATAAGGTGAAACTGTAACCTCTTGTCCAAAGCTACACTTTTTTGTTTTATTTCATTTTTTTGTATAAAGCTACACTTTTTTGATAATGAAACAAGCAAATTAACACTCTGACTAGAGCAACAGAAACAAACTGGAACTGTCTCAGTTCAACCAGGAAGCATATTCTTCCAAATTATAAATCACATAATTTTTTGTGAACATATTCAGGATTTCCCAAGTGGTAGAAGGGAGGCTGGAAAGTTTCTTTCTCTGTATCTTCTTTCTCACATTTCTTTCTCACTTGCTTATCATTTCCTGAAGTTTCCTCCAACATCCTCAGCCACTTATTTTTATCCACTAGAATGTGAGCTGAATTTAACATAAAAATAAAGCACTAAAAGAACTTTCACATGTATTTGAACTTCGGCTGCTATCTATACTTGGCAGTAAATCAAGTATAGTTTGGCAGGAACTCCACAGTATTAACAGTGCAACTGCTGGCGATACCGCATTTATGTAGAAGATATATGAGTATTTTCTATTTTCTTTTAGAAAATCCAACAGTATTAGAAGGTTAGTTAGAAAGCAAATGGGATTTTATGCAGAGTAGCTCATAAGTCAATGTATTTCTTTTGAAGCTATAAGGAGGACTCACATGGTTTCTCATATCTCCCCCAAGCAAATGAAGAACAACCATGCTTTATTCATAACTTTGTGCCCATGTTGAATGTATGAGATGCACACACCATCCAGTCACAAGACATAATCATGACTTCACAAGGCTAAAGAGACAAGCCTACAATGGCTGGCCTAGTGCCCACCAGTGTCTTCGAGAAAATGTCAGCAACAGAAAGGTCAGAGGAAGGGCAAATGGTAGGGGGAAGATATACTTTCAAATAACTTTTGAAACCCCCTTTTTAAAGTGGAAAAGAATATTATTTACCTACAACCTAAACAGTACCTGTTCTCAAGTTCCTGATAAATGGGATCTCAGAATAGTATCATTTTCAAGTATTGTCTCCACATTTGTTCCAGCCACATGAGAGTCACTGTCAAAAGATAAAAACACTCTTTTGAGAGATATTGTAATATAGTATTGATTTGAAAAATACCCAACACTAGCTGGGTGTGGTGGCATACCCCTGTAATCCTAGCACTCTGGGAAGCTAAGGCAGGAGAATAGCAAGTGTGAACCCAGCCTGGGCAACTCAGTGACTTAGCAAGACCTTATCTCAAACTAAAAAAGTTCTGGTGACATAATTCAGTGCAAAGGCCTTGATTTCAATTCCCAGTACAAAAAAAAAAAAAGCCAACACTTACCTGGAACTATTTTGAGTACTTTTTATGTATTATCTCAGGAAAATGAGCATGGATTCATACAGGCCTGAATCTGACTCTTGGTTCTGTCACTTTACAGCTATATGGTCATGAGGAAGAAGATTCTTAAACTTCTCTAATATTAAGTTTCTTCATATGTAAAATATTCTTAGGGTTGTTATGGAAACAGATTAGAGCAGCTGTGCACAAACACCAATAGGGTACCAGTACAATAGTCATTTTTTTATGTGTGGGATACCTTATAAGCTTCAGAGGACACAGATTGGTGTTTGGTGAAGATTGAGGGCCATTGGGTAGTCATTTTTTTTGTTGTTTTTTTTGGTACCAGGGATTGAACTCAGGTCCTTGTGCTTACGCAACAGGCAGTGAAACTACTGAGCTAAATGAGTAGTCATTCTGACAGTACACGGTTAGGGACATTCCCATGAGTGCTCATGAGCTTTAAGAAGATTACATAACTCTTTTGGCTTGAAAAATAGTTCCCTCTCCTATGACTTGTTTTCTACAAACACTGAAAAGTTTGGGAGCAAGAAGCCTGATAGAGTTCATCAGAACCAAAGGAGACACAGTAAGAATGGCATATGTACCAAGAGTTAATCTGCCTTTCCTTTGAGGGTCCTGAGATTTAAGATTTTATTTTCCCAGAAGGGTATTTATAGACAGATATCTAAATATCTACACTATTATCAGAAATGTGTATTTCTTGTGAATTGGGATTCATTAAAAATGTTCTTTACATAGTTTCCTTTTGTCAAAAACATCAAATATACAATATTTGCAGCTCCATTCACCACCAGTGAAGAAAAAAATCTCAGTACTAAAGGGCATTAAAATAGTCAACAAGCAGGAAACTGTTTTCAGAGTGAGGCTTGTCCTGTTAACCTGATTTTGTAAGTGAAAGAAGGAACGTGAGCACAGAAAGAGACTATGTGAGTTAGCCAAAGCCACAGCTAGTAAAGAGCAAAGATAAAGACCAGGATAAGTGAATTCTGAATCTCAAATCATGATGCTTTGTTCAAAAAACTTGTCAACTTTCAGTAATGTTAGAGATCTTTTCTGTGGTTGTGCTTGTGGGATTCAGAATGGGTTTTGTTATTGTTCCTTGGTATAATGTAATTAACAAAAGCAAAGCAAATTGTATTTTAAAATTACACGCACACACAAATCTACTGAGAAAATTTCTTCTGAAACAATGAACTGCTGTGAAAATAAAAGGAAAACTACAATGAAAGAAACATTGAAAATACTTATCAAAATGGAGTCAGGAGGTCACTGTGGAAGTAGGACTTACATACAGTTCCAGCTCCCTAGAAATATGACCTTTGATCACCTCCACCCTTGATCAGGGGCATCTGGAAGGACCAGAAGAATGGACAATTGTATTATGCCCAAGGGTTTAAGATGACTATCAAGATATTAGCAGATTCTTGTTTTATGAACATTTCTACTCTTTTTCTTATTATTTATTTGTGCATATTAATTGTACAAATTCTATAATTTATTCATGCATATTAATTGTAAAAATTGATGGGTTTCCCTCTGACATTTTCATACACAGACATTTCTACTTATTTCTATTTCTATTTATACATTCTTTTTATTTATTTTGGGGGGGGGGACCAGGGATTGAACTCAGGACCTTGCGCTTGTGAGGCAGGTGGCAGCACCACTGAGCTAAATCCCCGGCCCTATACATTCTTTTCTTTATCTTGTATCAGTCATGTACCCCCTATTCCTTCTCAATATTCAGTATCTCATATAAATTCCCACTTTTCCTGCCCTCCTCAGAACAGATTCAAAACTGTATCTACTATGAACCCATGTTTCCTGAACTGCACTAACTCCCCAAATAAAATCTTTTTTTGTAGGAACCGGCCTACGAGCTCACACCTGATCAAAGGGTGATGAAGATGAAAAGTAAAGAGACACAGAGTCAAGTTAAAATGCGGAGGACTAGGGGCCCCTCTACTTTTCATCCTCATCACCTCCTGATCATGTTCCAGCTTGTAGGTTGGTTCCCACAGGTGGCACTCAAAGAGAGACTTGATCAAGGAACTCTGCGTAGGGGAAAAGTGTAGTGAGTCAGTGACAGGGACTTCTGCAGCGAAGAAGTTCAGGCCAGCAATAGAAAATGACAAAAGCAAAAGAAAAAGTAACATGAATATGTGCAGTAGAGTCATCCAGGGTAATGGGACAGAGTTAGTCAATTGAATTACAGTGTTATATCCCTTTGTTGGAAATTCCGTTGCACCAGTCTGGTGCTCAAGTTAGTACCCAGTTGATTTCTCATATGTTGCAAGATGTTATCAAATATAATCCTTGGTTTCCTCAGATGGGTACATTTGACGTAGAGTTGGGAGAGTACGCATGCATGAAAAAGTTTTGGTGTCTTTTGTCTTTCATTCTCATTTGCCCCCCAGTTCAGGGAACCAGGACCTGACAGGGAAGAGTAAATGGGGAGTTCCATGGAGGATAAATGTACATGGAAAACTTTTTCTTAGCCAGGGTTATGGGGCAGAATTCATTGATCAAAGCACAATGGGGGCTGGAGATTTAGCTCAGTGGTTTCACCGCTTGCTGCACAAGCACAAAGACCCGAGTTCGATCCCCAGTACCAAAAAAAAGGAAATGATCAAAGCACAACATTATGTCCCTTTATTAGAAATTACAATTGTTCCAATCTGGCTCTTAAGTCAGTATGTTATCAAACATACCCCTTGGTTTTCTCAAACTGGCATGTTTAATGTGGAAAGTTGGGATCAAGTGGGAGAAGGTTTGGAGTGGGCCCATGGCCAGGGCTCCATTATATCTCCTGAAACTTTCTCCACTTGGAGCTTGGTCCATGTGGTTCTTTGTCCTTTAACTGTAAGAGAACATCTCACAGGTAGCACACCCTTGAGGGGAGATGAAAACAAGAGTGATACAAAAGTAGAGTCTCCTTATCAAGAATTAGACAGGCTGCACTCAATGGGGAGCCCTTTGGACATCTTAGTTTAATCGAGCAGGATCAGTCTTATTCAAAAGCACAATGTTTTAATTATGGTAAATAATGTTCATAAACAATGTACTCACCCACGGACAATAAAGGTGCAACTGTTCCTCTCCCAGAAGGGCAAGCATGTAGCCTTTGCCCTAGATGTGAGGAGGAAAATCACTGGGCTAATCAGTGTCACTCTAAATATCATAAAGACAGCACCCCACTGATGGGAAATGGAATACGGACCTGGTCCCAGGCCCAACAAGCAACAGAGGCCAGGCCGAAATGAGTGATTCAAAAGGAAACATAGGCCGACCCCAAGGTTTCCTTTTCTTGGCTTTGAAAGCCTCAAGGCCAATACAGCCCCAGCCTGGGGCTAAATGCATCCTGCATAGGGAGGCTATGAATGTACTTTTGGTTTCCAATTTGAGTTGAGGTTTAATTGGTGTGCTTAAAACATTTCTTGTGCATTGCAAATTCTTGAATTGTAATTATAGGGTTAATTTGCTCTTCTCTCTACTCTGTTAACATTGCTTTAAGGTTACTGTCTGTGGGCAGCCAGTTAAACTTAAAAAGTAGCAATCTGAGAACAGAAAAAAGGGACACTTTAAAATCCAAGTGACTACAGATAAAAGGTTTATAGTCTGCTTCAGGATTTGAGGGCTATTGATGCAGGCGTTTGCCCTGTGAGTGCTCTGCGGTCTGAGCTTCCCTCTCTTGCTGCAGTTTCTCAGGACTGGCCTAGGATAGTTATTGATTTAAGGGAATAGTAAGAAAGCAATCCTAGGTCCATAAGACTGACCTTGTTTTACTTTTTCTGTTCCTGCCTCTAACCTTGAATTACATTGGTCAAAAACATGAAAGCTTGAGAAAAAAGGAGAAAGTATAAGTGTTATGGCAGTTCCTAGGGATGGGAAAATGGGAGGGACTGGTTACTTTGCTGGCATTGGGGCAGGGATTTGTTTGTGTCATTGCAGGAAATGGACAGAAAGTGTGGGTACCCTCTAACAGCATATGATCATGAAGAAGTCCTCCCTGTAAGACCCAGGGCCTTACCAAACGCTCCGAGGAGCTGACTAGCGAAGCACACCCAGGAATCCCAGCGGTGCCTTCAGAATGTAAGACCAAGAGCCTTACCAAAGGCTCCGAGGAGCTGACTAGTGAAGCACACCCAGGGATCCCAGCGGTGCCTTCAGAATGCAAGACCAAGAGCCTTACCAAACGCTCCGAGGAGCTGACTAGTGAAGCACACCCAGGGATCCCAGCGGTGCCTTCAGAATGCAAGACCAAGAGCCTCACCAAACGCTCCAAGGAGCTGACTACAGCGAAGAACACCCGGGAAGGAACACCCCGGACAAGTTGGAAAACAGACCT
>NW_004624760.1:23171960-23189971 GCF_000247695.1 Heterocephalus glaber | reverse complement strand
CTGGGACTCTAGGTCTGTTACAGATCCCTATCTAGCGTCCCTAGACTAACAAGCATCTCCATCCATTAACTCACATTTTAATCACAATGGGGCTGAAGAAAAAGGAACAAAGGTTATGCAGTCCCACACTCCCCGTGACATGTCCATGAAGGAACTTGACTCCGCTCTCCTCCACAGTGAGTCTTCCCTCAGATGGCAACTGAAGAAAACTGCTCAGGAGGCAGAAAGACTTGTTCAACATTAGCACCTACTCAAGATGAGAATACCTGGCATCTATTGAGGATCTTTTAAATAAACCCTCTGATTGCTGATCACAACTACACCCTTCTTCAACAGAAAATAGTTAAGAGTGGTCTGTGCCCATTACTCCCTCTTGGCAGTTAAGGGCTACCTCTGCAGAGGGGAGGACAGTTAATTTGGTCATAGTATGAGCAGTCAGATTGGGCTAGGCCCTTGAAAAGAGCTAGTGCAGATATATTACAACTGGGGGGTGGAGGTATAGTTGTAAAAGGCCAGACCTCAAAACAAAAGATAGAATACTTACACCTAGATAGAATACTTCCCCTAGGGATAAACAACAGTGATTGATACTCAACTGCTGTTATTGTAAAATAAAAAAGAGGAAATGTGGGACACCAGATTTGAGGCCTAATTGGCCCTCTCTGGGAGCACTAAGAAGAAAAGCAGGATGCAAGTGTGTTGATTTGCTGCAGGGAAAAATAAAAACAACTGAGATTCTATTGTTTACCTAGACAAGTACCATGGAAGGTGGAAGACCAATGAATCCTGTGTAACTCTAATTGCTTCCTCTCATGTCTGAGAGAATAAAGCCTAAGTGCACCAGCCACTTGGGGCCTTTGTCCACTGAGGAAAAGAGCCCCCTGGCCCTCCACATTTTAACCTGATTCTGTGTCACTTTACTTTTCGTCTTCATAACCCCTTGGTCAGCTTTGAGCTCATAGGCTGGTTCCTACAATTCTTACTTTTCAATTTATGATTCTGGATTGATTGATATTTTAAGTTGTTCGTTATGGGATCTAAAGTGATCTCTACCTCCTGTGCTGCTGTGAACATGAGGTAAGGAGCCCTTTTGTATTCTATCATCTTCTCCATGGTTTGGGGTCATGAGTCCTCTCAGTTTCCAAATCTCTCTTTGGCGGAGGTTCTAATCCTCTACTTGAGCACTGTTCCACTCTTGGCTGCTTAGACATGACATCTCTCATTTAGATGAATATGCACATTTTGGGAACAAAAATTTTCACTGTGAATACATACATGTAATTATGGGAAGTGCTTTCTCCATGAACAGGGCTGGAAGGCACCCATCATCTGGAGCTCTGACTTATTTTATGGTTAAAAGTCATGATGGACTAAAATTTATCATAATAATTTTAAATTATATTGGCCTATATATGGGTTTTTCAGTATTTCAAATTGGTTTATTTGTATGCTCTATTAGAACAAAGGTTACAAAGCTAAACATAATTGAAAGGGATACTTAATCAGTACTGTCAGGCCACTACCAGTAATAATAATTCCTCTATTGCTTTCTGTGAGACCAAAAGTGAACCTAAGCAACACCGTCTTGGCCTGTGAGTAAACTCCCCTCATACCCCTCCCCTTACAGAGTGCTGGAATTCTCCTAAAGATGCATTTTTGTAACCATCCTTCTAACTGCTTGCTCTGCTTCTGTAGATATGCTTTATGCTCGCTGGAAACAGATGGTGCCTTGTGCCTCCCTGTAACCGCCAAACCCTGTAACCATAGAATGTCCTATCTTGACAAGATAGCTGGGCTGTGAAAGATAATTTGCAGCTGGTTAAAGGACATGCTGACATCTCCCTGAGCTTCTTTGTTTGAGTTATCTATAAAAGCTGTGCTGTCCCCTGCTTCTGGGCTTCACTTCTCCTAGAGGGTGGAGTCCACGAGCATAAATAAACTCCTTTCAGTTTTTAACTCTGTCTTTGTCCCGGTGTTTGGTGATTTCCTGGCTTGCTTGGCGTAACACTTTCCTTAGTGAGAAAAATTCACAGTGTCTCAAAGAATCCAAATTATAAAAATCCTCTGAAGTTTTTAAAAACACTTTTTCTTTACTGCCTTTTACTTCCTCTTCCTCTTTAATTTGCTCCTGCCTACTTTGTTCTTTTCCTCTTTGCTATCTTTCTCTGACTTTTCCTTTTTTACAATACTAAAATGAAAACCTGTCAAAACCTCATTATGAATCCCTACCAATTGTAACTCCCTGCCCTTTAAAACCAGGTCTAATGAGGTTAAAATACTATACCTATTACATATGTCCATTGAACAAAGGCTAAATTGCATGCTCTTGTTGAAGATTTTCTAAATGTTAAGAAAAAAAGTATTAAATTTATCCAAAATTTTGGTTTCTTAACCAAAACTCATGAGCTTCATTTTTCAGATTAGTATCAATTAATCCACATAATTTTGGGTGATGTCATGGCTGCGAATGAATCACAAAACTTAATTGAAATGAATTTTTCTAAAGTGGATATGAGAGCTCAGGAGGAGACTCAAAACACCTCCATATTTCCATAAACAAATTCCTATGGTATTTCTAAATGCTTTGACTAGTACATTATCAAATGGTGCTTTTAGCAAACAGATGAATCTCACCAGGCCTGATGGTGTATGCCTGTAATCTCAGCACTCTGGAGGCTGAGGCAGGAGGATCGCCATGAGTTTGAGGCCAGCCTGAGCTACATAGTGAGTTCAAGGCCAGCCTGAACTCCGTAGTGAGACCTTGTCCAAAAAGCAAAACCAAAAACAAACAAACAAAAACCCAAAACAAAAAACCAGATGAATCCATTAATGATTATTACTTCTGGTTTGAGACAACTTTCTTTCAAAATTCTGTCATGAAACTACTAGCCTATTAATTAATTTGACCTTCTTAGCCTGTCTTCAAGATAATTTAAGGTCTTAGTTAAATAACTTTCCTTGACTTGGACTAAAAGAAGCCTCATGAATTCACTACACTAACTGAACAACTGTCTCAAATGGTTGCTCAAATACCTAAAGAAAAAGCTACTAAAATTATGGATTCTTAAAATAAAATAAAATAATGGATTCTCAAATCCAGTTTGTTCAACTCACAAGTCTTTAAATAAAAATCAAAATGTGTTCATTGTCATACCAACAACAGCAACAACAAAAAACCCTTGTCATTTTTAAGAGGGACTTTAAAATTTTATGGTGGATACCTCAGCACTAACAGAAGAGCTTTAATAGTCTCACTGCTATGACTTATATCTGGATGTCCCCCTAAAGCCTCAGGCACCCATAGGTGGGGTATTGGTGAGGTCAGTGGAATGTGGAGGCAAGATAATCATCAATGGATTAGTCTACTAATGGGTTTACAGATGACTTGAGGTTAGGAGCTTGGGTCTGGTCAGAAGAGGTGGGTCAGTGGGGGTGTGGCCTGGAAGGGTTTATCTCCCCACAGCCCCCTCCCTTCATTGTCTTCCTGATTCCCCTTTTTCAGGACATGAGCAGCTTCTCCTCTACCATGCCACTGTGCTGCTCCACCTGCCTTGGAACCACCCATTCATGGACTGTAAACGCCAGCCAAAATAAACCTTTCCTTTAGGTTGTAGATGTCTGGTATTATGTCTAAGTGACAAAGAAAGTAACTACAACACTCCCCTCACATCTTTCAATATGGACCTTCAGTAGAGTTGCTCTGAGAAATTAGAGGCAATTTTCCCAATGCTTATGAAAAATTCTCCACAGAGATAGGTTTGATAATTGGGAATAAAGCCAGGCATTGTGGCAGAGGACTATGATCCCAACTACTCAAGAGGCTGAGGCAAGAGGATAGCAAGTTTAAAGCCAGCATGTGTAACTTAGGCCCTGTCTCAAGATTTAAAAATTTAAAAGGTGGGGATGTAGCTTGGCACTCCCTGGGTTCAGTCCCCTAGGTAAGGAGGAGGGTGGTGGGCCCTGATTGATATAGGAGAAACCTTGCCTCCCCTTAAGCCCACTAGAACAAAAAGGGTTGAACAAAAACCCAAGAATGATTTTGCCTACTACTTAGATGAAACTTTTCCCCAAATAAAGGATGGATTTATGTGGCTTACTCCTAATTATAGACACTTAAATCCTCAGGTTCCTATATACTGGGAACAATGTAATCATACTAAAGTGAATTAATGAAGTAATACTTGCCACCTTTGGTATTGCCTCCCCTTCCAGGCCCTGAACCTCTACAATAACTTAGAAAACCTCTGGTTCAAAACTAATTGGGAAAAATGACCAAGGGGTTTATTGGGTGAATTAGATGGTCCTATGAATCTGGGCTTCTCCCAAGTTGGATAGGATATTATACTTTGACTTTCGCTGGGCATTGAGGCATGTTTGACCCACCCTTGATATGGCCCCCACTAGCTTTTGGCTTTAAATGATAGAAGGGTTAGATCAGTGTTTCAAGGGTGTGATCATTTATTTTCTGTTCACTCCTTCTTAAGAATGAAAAATGTAATTGCCCATGTGGAAGCATTAACTAAATCAATCCAACAAGTCTTAAATGACAGGTAGCCCAGCATTCACTTTGGTAAATACCAAAATGTCCCTGGTTTAGAAAAAAAAGCAGTCTTACAAAACCACATGGCACTGGACCTGGATATTATCACTGCCTCCCAAAGGGGCATATGTGCTATTGCTCAAACAGAATGTTGTGCCACTATAATTGATCGATTGTGAAATAATCATCCACCTAGTTAATCGTATAAAGAAACAAACAGATGCCTCAAGTGATCCTACAGCTAGTTAAGAGACTTATTTAAAAGATTGGTTTGGATCAGACTCTAACTAGTTAAAATCCTTACTAATAATGCTACTGTCAATACTTGCTGTTCTTTTTTTTGTCTATATTTTCTATAAGATCATGACACAGCGTACACAGTGGTGCCTCAGTTTGCAAACAGATTTGTTTGTGAATAGTTTGGTTTGCCTACAGAAGCATTTGGCAAAATTTTGTTTTTGTTTGAGAACTCTGCATCGGGTGGCAAACACCACTGGAGCCATCTTTCCCACACAAGCATCAACATGGCCGTCTTTTCCAGAATCGTGGAACAAATTAAGCTTGTGACCCGAGGCACCACTGTAACTCTTGTTTAACCATGCCTTATGCCAAAATAATGATTACACAATGACAACAGGCAATCATCTGGGAACCCTCCAACAACAAAAAAATCAAGCTATTGCCTAACTCTGCTCTCTGACTATCTCCTTCTTGCTCTAGTGTGGTATTAAGCTCTTCATCTGTGGTCATCACTTTCTTTTCTCTATAGAACATGCCTTCCTGGGAATGAGCCTACCTAGCTTCAAAGGACCAGACCTCTAAAAAATCAATACACACTCCAAAGGTTTGATCATTGATGCTTCTCATCAAAAAGATCATGATCAAGGGCTGGAGACATACCTCCGTAGTACAGCACATCCCTGGCTTGTGCAAGGCCTCAGTTCAGTGCCCAGTACCAGGGGAAAAAAACCATGATCAAAAAGGGGGAATGTGAAAATAAAATGATAACTGTGATTAAAAATAGCTTTGAAAATACTTCTCAAAAAGGAGTGATAAGACTATTATGGAAGCAGGATTTACACACAATTATAGCTGCTGCCTAGGAATGTGATGCTTGATAACCTCCACCTTTCAATCTTAGGCATCTAGAATGACTGGAACAATTAGATAATTACATTATGCCCAGGTGTTCAAGATGTATGCATATCAAGAGAGGTTATCATACTTGGGGATTTTGGGGACATTTATATTCTGTTTATACACTCTTTTCTTTATGTTCTATCCATCATTTAACCCTTGCTCCTCAATATTCAGTAGTCCATATAAGTTCCCACTTTTCCTGAATTTTTTGTAACACTGATTCAAAACTATCCATGTTTCCTGTACTGCAATTTCTAAGACCTGAAATAAAATAATTTTTGTTTTTGCTTTCTAAGTTTTGACTGGTTGATGGTGCTAACAAGTTTAAAGGATGGTTACTTCACAGTATATGGTCCTGCTGAGTGATTTTGGAGAAACTTGTAGTCTAAGATGCTATACAAAAGAGTGCTAAGAGCACTTTGAAATGTGAGGTGGTTCATGTCCATGGTATGTGTATTACCCAGTTCCTGCCCCTTTCACTGTAACTAGCACACAGAGGTCACATCAAAGCTAGCCCCCAACACCAGTGCTCAGTGCTGGTATCTGCCTGGGTTTTTGACGTTTGCTTATGATCCCCTTTCCCACTGTGCATGACAGTTTTGTTATTTTGAATTCACAGTTCTCTGAACTCTCTGATGTCCTCATAGCATATTATGGTTTTGAAACTATTTCAGTCCCTTCTCTAACTGACTTGTTGCATATACCAAGTAACATACTTTGCATTCATGATCTGTGTTACAGCCAAGCTAACAGCTATATAATATTGACATACTGAGGATGATTTTCCTTTAGAGTCTTGCGCTTTCTTGAACAAATTACACTCTCCTAGTTTGTGGTGTGGCAGCAATAGTTTCCAAAGTTACTTCCTATACAACCAAGAATAAAAAGTCACAATCTTGCCTTTGAATTCTAAAGTAGGCTCTTGAAATTCATAGCAGAGACAATAGTTTTGAAAGTAGAGAGGTTTAAAGTGCAATAGTTGGGAAGTTTGAAAAAGTATTTTTAAGTTCAGAAGCTTGGCTTTGGAAAGCAAGAGTCAAATTTCAAAATTTAAGCCATAATTATCCGACTCTGGACGAATGTAGGATGATGTGAAAGCAATTTATCTAGCCAAAAGGAAGTAAAGTTTCTACCACTTGGTAAGAGAAAGAATTGAATTGAATTCAGAATCCAATGAAAAGAATTCAGAATTGAAAAGTACACAAAGAAACTTGGCCGCAAGGGTATAGTTTCTATCCTTTATGCTCTTTAAGCTAAGTCACAAGAGGGATATGGAAGAAACCAATATTCTTCTGGGGTTTAGAGGGCTTATCAGAGCAGAAGAACCATCACCAAGCTCCCAATAGTGTTGCCTGGAGAAATGGCACACTTTGTAGTGGAGTTTCATCTCTAGCAGGGCCTAAGGGCAGTTTCTCAGAGTCTGGCACACAACTGCATAATGCAGTAGAATCTTCAAATTTTCCATACTATAGTAAGGTAGTTTATCAAAAAATAAAACTAAGATTGTCATATGAATCATTAATTTCACTTCTAGGTATTATTGGGGCTTGGAAAGCAATACTCCTAGTCTCAGACATAAAGTTTCTCTCTGAATTCACCTGTTTCCCTTTTTCCCTTTAAGGCAAGCCATAGAAACTAGAATTTCTCTTCCATAAGAAAAGTCATAGAAACTAGGGCTTCTTTTCTCCAAAGCAATCCATAAAACCTAAAAACATTGTGCTAATCTTCCCTATTTTTCTCTGTTGGGGCTGACCATAAATACTGTCACCTACCTTGTCTAATAGTAGATAATAAGATCATTTCAGAAGGAGTACTATCTCATAAGCACAAGAAAGGGATGCTACGGAGAGGCCAAGAGGAATATTGTTGGTTTTCCTCACTCAGTCGATTAGCATTAGCTTCTACCTTTTGTGTCCATTCATATTTCTACCTGATTTTTTAAAAAATTCTTTTATTTGTACATTTTAGGTATATAATATGTTTACATTTTTTATTGGGTGCTTGTACCTATACATGATGTATCTTGGTTCTTATTTTTTTCCCCATTACCTGTGCACCCTTCACCCCCTCCACCCTTCCCTATTTCTACCTGATGTTTATTGAACCTAAAAATTCATGTTTCTCTGGGTCTTTGGGCTCTTTAATCTGAAGACTCCTGTGTCATATAAAACTATGAGGGGCTGGTGATTTAGCTCAGTGGTGCCACCTCCTGCCTCACAAATGCAAGGTCCTAAATTCAATCCCCAGTACCAAAATAAAGAAACAAAACAAAACAAAAAAATATGATGAAATGAATTCATTATGCCTTTCTCTTGTTAATCTATTTTTTTGGTATAGGAGTTTCAGCCACAACCCTTTTCTGCCCCTAAAGGTTATACCTAAAAGAATTGAAAAATGTTAATCCCATTACAATGATATATTATTTAGCCAAAAAAAGGAATGCAATTCTGATACATACTATAACATGGCTGAACCAAAAAGCGTGCTAAGTGAAATAAGCCAGATGCAAAAGGAAAAATTCATAGAACAGTCAAATTCATTGATATGGAAGGTAGACTAGTGATTAGCAGAGGCTGCAGAGAAGGGAGAATGAGGAGTTAATACTTAATAAGTATTCAGTTTGGATTTCAGTTTGGGATGATAAAAAAAGTGAAAATGGATAGTAATGAATGTGCAATAATGCTATGAATTGTACACTTAAAATGATTAAATGTAAACTTATGTAATATATATTTTACCATAGCTTTTGAAAATCCTATGCCCCCCAAAAGAGGACAAAGGTAGCTGAAAGTGAGGTCACTGGATTGGAATGGTCCAGACAAAGAGGATATACAAGGACTTGTGAAGTCCTGGTGACTGATGAGCCAAGGCAACACAGCTCTTCAGCATGGTCATAGTAGGAATAGGCAAACAATACAAGGAAAAAATGAATCATTACAGTGGAAACCAACTAGCTGGTTTACTGATGACTGTGAATCATTCTCCTTTCTATCAAAGTCAGGATGGTAAGTCTCTCAGGTCCTTTGTTGGGTCTTGACCTTTGAGAGCACCTCAATACTACTTGGTCTACTGGGTAATCCTCCCACACTATCTTCAGTGGTTAATCATAATGATTCAGAAGGGCCTTTTGAATTAGTAGATCTTAATGATTTTTTTTTTACTTTTTGCTGATACTGTGCTGAGTACTTCATATGATAATTTTACTTGCAAGTAGTCTTCACAACAAATCTATGAGGTAAGTACTAGTACGAATTATTTTTGGCATAAAAGGAATTTAATGAAGGCAGATAACCTATGCAAGGTCATACAGGTAGTAAATGGCAGAGCTAGTAGGAATCTAGAAACCCAACTTCATGACTCCAGTGTTAATTAGGACATTATAGTGTTTCTTTTCTTGGGACATCTTCCTGATCTCTAAAAAAACTAGCTTCATGTATATCTTTGACATGAATATTCTTGGATGCAGTATAGAAGGACTGGCTTAGAAGTAAAGAAAGAATCTCCATTTGAGAACTCACAGGTTGATTATGGGTCCAAATATACAAATAGCTTCTGCTTGATACACAATAGGTCATTCTTAAAACTGTGAAATATGACTCCCTTAAGATTATGGAAAGTATTCTGTATATCTTGGGATTTACTAATCTTATAGTCATTTCATCCCCCCCAATTCCATCCAGATGCTCTCATAAAATATTAGGTGATGCCATACTACATCTTTCAAATCCTTCTCCACCCCCATACAATTGAAAGTTTTACTTCTAACCCTAACCCTCTTTCTAGAGGAGCCAAATAACTGTAACTTTCATGATTACTTCATGTAAGTGTGAGAGTTAATGACTTTAAAGTTTACCTTAGAAACATGAAGGCCACTCAGGCATGATATTAAAGTATTTAAAACAGATGTAGAAACTTGCCTTATATGGTAAATGATGCCTCCTCCTTCTTTGTTTCTATCTTGTAGGCACTGGAGAAGTTGCCTCATCTCACAAACAAGAGAAATAAAATAAAACATTCCTCTGTTCATGATTCTTTCTTCCCTAAAGATATTTCAGCAATCCAACCCCAGATAAAGCAGACTGAAACTATCTCATACAAGAAGCAAGAAAATGTTCTGCACCTTACCTTGATCATGACATACCTGTCATTCAGATCTGCCCCAAGGGAATGCAGAACTCAGAAAGAATTGTTCTACCTAGGAATAGTCAATTAAATTTAAGCCAGAGAAACCCATATCTAGGTGTTTCATCTTTGTCCAAAAAGTAACCTCCAGACTATTCAAAACCTTGACCACTTACCCAAAGAAACATATAGTAGCCTTACATGGGATCTTCTACTGAACACATACTGGTGACACTTGAACCAAGTATAAAGCTAGATTCCTAATGGACTGTTCACCTATTTCTGATCCTGAATGTTCTTGGGCTATCATCTATAATGTATCTCTCCACATGAAGTCTGAAAAACTAGAAAATTTGAGGAAAAGGCAAAAGCAAATGAAACAAGAAATAAAACCAATTATAAATTCCAGGAAAAGTACTAATAATTATAGAAGAAAGTCACAATCCAAATATGAAATGTCACAATCCAAATATGAATGTTTTGAGATCAAGATGGTGGAATATCTTTATAATATGAAAACTAATTTCACTCCCCACATAGTAATCACAAAAATAAAATATAAAAGAAAACCGAAAGATTTAGCTAGACTCAAATACCGGATAAAATCCAAAGGAGAAATTAAAATTCAATGAGGAATTCAGAAATTCAAAACAATTGAACAGGACTGAGCTGGAGCAGCTGGAAGTTTGGTTTTATAGAGTAAAAGGGTTTGAAAATATCATGTATGAGACAGGAGACTGGAGCAAGGCACCCAGATTAAAGACCTTTATTGGGCTGGGGATTTAGCTCAGTGGTTCCAGTGCCTGCCTCAGCAAGTGCAAGGTCCCAAGTTCAATCCGCAGTACAGAAAGAAAAAAAAAAAGACCTATGTAGTAGTAGGACACCTTCAACCACTGTGAAATGACCAAAAAAAAGGTGATATTTCTAATTGCCACCTGTAATCATAACTTCTAGTGAGCTGTAGGTGTAAGGAGGCCAAAGTCAAGATCAAGATCATAGTCTTATAAGCAGGAAATGAGACAAGACACTCAATGATTGTAACTAGATCTACGCTATCCACTATCCTTAATATTGCTGCTGATCCACTACTATGAGACTTATGCCTGAATTAGGGACCCAGAATGCTAACTAGAAATAGTTTTAAAACTGATAAGCAAGGAAGGGTAGGGAGAGGGGGAGAGAGATGAATGAGACTAGAAAAAAATCAAACCGAAATAAACTCTAAGATAACTACAGAGATGGTGACCATAATGAAAGACATGGTTAGTGACTCTAGAGCAGATACAATTTTTTTTTTTTAAATAAGGGAGCTTGGGAAAATAATGGAAACCATGAATGCTCAACCTAGGAAAGAAATAGAATTCATGATACAGATTGAAAATATCAAGGAGAATAAAAATTCCATTGAAAATATACACAGTAGAAAGCTAATGTGAGGACAGAATATCAGATACAGAAGACAGGATTGTGGTTAGGGATCATGAAAGAAACATTTCTTTAAAATAGCAAGGGTCTATGAAAAATCAATCCAACAGCTGCTAGATAATGCAAAGAAGAATAATATAAGATTGATCAGAGTCAATGAAAAAGCAGGAGGTAGTGCAAATGACATAAAAAACTTGTTCACAGAAGTGATGTCAGAAAACTTCCCAAGCTCAGAAAAAGAACTTGATATACTATGAGGAATCATTGCTGATTGATCCAAAGCCCAGGGGCACCTGAGGACCCTGTAAGGACACAATCCTCCCATCTAGCACATATGCACACTGGGACACAGTTATATATGCATGACTAACCATAGGAAATCACACATGTGCGATGTGGTCATGCTAGGTAGGACATGATGCTGTAATGCTTGATAATGGCCTATATAAATGCTGACAAATAAAGATGTTTGTTCTTGCTGCTTTTACTGATCTCAGCTCTAAATGCTTTCTTTACCTTGGGGACCTCACTCACTAAAATAATCCTTCAGCCTCTGCCCAACCCCCAACCCTGACACATACAGATAAGTGAGGTATATAGAACTTCAATTAGCATGATCAAATAAACAAAACAAAACTACACCAGGGCATATTACAGTCAAGAGTCCAGAAATTCAATACAAGAACAGACTATTAAAAGCTGTTAGAGAAAAGAAACAAATTACCTAATAAAGAAAACCCATCAGAATCACAGCAGACTTCTTAATACAAACTCTCAAGTCAAGGAAAGCTTGGAGTAAAGTATTTCAAGCTCTAAAAGAAAACAACCTCCAACCCAGATTGATGTACCCTTCAAAACTCTTTCAAAATTGTTGGAGAAATGAGACACTTCTATGACAAAAAAAACACCTGAAGAAATTCACGACCACCAAACCAGCACCCCAAAATGTTCTGAAGGACATTCTAGAAAGAGATAAAAAGGACTACAACTTCATGAACCTCAACAGAATGAATCAACCAGGCACGGCAAAGGGAACCAACAAAAGGAAAATAACATGACAAGGATAAGTAAATACATATCAGTTATAACCATCAATTTAAATGGACTCAACTACTCAAAAGAAACAGACAGGTGGAATGAATCAAGATGCAAGATCCAACAATACATTGCATACAAGAAACACATTTAATTTTTAAAAATCCATAGATTGAAAGTCAAAGAATGCAAAATAATACTCCATGCAACAGGAATCCAGAGAAAAAGCAGCGGTAGCTATTTCATTTGTAGACCAAGTGGATTTCAAGCCAAGACTGATTAGGAGAGACAAAGTCACTACAACTGCAAAGGGAACAATCCAAGAGGAAGAGATAGCAATCATAAATATATATGTACCAAACACCAGTGCACCCAACTATATAAAATAAATATTAACAGATATGAAAAAATCAAATAAGCACTAAGACAGTTGTAATGGGGAATTTCAATGCCTCACTGTCACAAATAGATCAACTAGACAAGAAAATCAAGAAATATCAGAACTGAACCAAACTTTTGAATAAATGGACTTAGTAGATGTTTACAGAGTGTTTGACCCTGCAATATCAGAACACACATTCTTCTCAGCTACACACAGGACATTCTCCAAAATAGACCACATAGTTGATTTAATAACCAAACTCAGTAGCATAGCTGGATACAAAGTCAACACTCAAAAATCAATAGCATTCCTGTATACAAATAACAAACTCACTGAGGGAGAAATTAGGGAAACAGCAACTTTCACAATAGCATCCAAAAAAAATGAAGTGTCTAGGAATCAGTCAATCAATACCTAGGAAGTAAAGGACCTTTACACTGAAAACTATAATACTCTGAAAAAGGAGATCAAAAAGGATATCAGAAAATGGAAAGATAGCCCTTGTTCTTGGGTAGCAAAAACCAAAATAGTGAAAATGGCCATACTACCAAAATTGTTATACAGATTTAATGCAATCTTGATCAAAATACCAATAACATATCTCACAGAATTAGAGAAAACAATCTTAAAATTCATTTGGAACCAGAAGAGATCTAGAATAGCAAAAGCAATTCTGGGCACAAACGCAAGGCAGGGAGCATCACAATTCCTGACTTGAAATTATACTACAAAGCCACTGTGACAAAAACAGCATGATACTGGCAAAAAACAAAACAAAACAAAATAAAAACCTAAACTGAAAACAAAAACAAAACAGACCCAAGGAACAATGGAACAGATTAGAAATACAGAAACAACTCCAAACACAATCCAGCACCTTATCTTTGACAAAGGAGCCAAACACCTTCACTGGAAGAAAGATGGCCTCTTTAATAAATGGTGCTGGAAAAACTGACTTTTCACATGCCAAGGATTTAAAAAAGACCCATATCTTTAACCATATCCTAAACTAAAAAACCCCTCTTCCTGGATAAAAAGGAGAAATACAAAGTGGCCATACTTCCAAAACTGATATTCAGGTTTAATGCAATCCCAATGAAAATATCAACAGCATTCCTCACAGAAATAGAGAAAACAATTCTAAGATTCATATGGAACCAAAAGAGATCTAGAATAGCAAATACAATCCTGGGTAAAAAGAACAAAGCAGGAGAAATCACAATTCTGGATTTGAAGTTATATTACAAAGGTATAATGATAAAAACAGCATGGTATTGACACAAAAACAGACATGTGGATCAATGGAACAGACCTGAGGATGGAGAGACAATTCCAGGTGCAATCAGTATCTGGTTGGGCCAAAAACCTACACTGGAGGTAAGATTGCTTCTTTAATAAATGGTACTGAGAAAACTGGCTAGCCACATGAGGAAGACTGAATCTAAACCCATATCTTTCACCATGTATTAAACTAAAATCAAAATGGATCAAAGAACTAAATATTAAAATACAAATAACCTGCTGGAAGATAAATTGGATAAAACTCTTGAAGTCATAGGTGTAGGCAAGGTTTTCTGAACAGAACCCCAGTTGCACAGGAAATAGTACCAAGAATCAATAAATGGCATCTTATCAAATTAAAAAGCTTCTGAACAGTAAAGGAAATGATTAACAGAGTGAAAAGAAAAGCTACAGAATGGAAAAAAATTTGTGTCAGCTATTCTCAGAGGACTAATATCTAGAATACATAAAGAACTAAAAAAAAATCTCACCCCTGAAGTTAAGACCCAATAAAAAAATTGAAAACCAAACCCCAAAATATATAAATGAATTGAAATCACTGGAATAAAGAAAAATTTATGAAATGTAATTTTTAAGACATGTAGCTTGATGTATCTTGGAGACACATCTAAACAAAACTATCCATAAAGGTTAGAAGTGAAGGAATAGAAATAGACAAGTCAACTAAATATAAACTCTATAAAGGCTGGGGTAACAATATTAACATAAGACAAATATGATATAAGAAAAACTTACTGAAATGTGGCATAATTTTAACTGAACATAGTGTAAGAAAATAGATGCCATTTGACCATGATGTTAACAAAAATTTCTTTTATAAATCCTAAAGCCATTGGAGAAGAAATGTAATTTTTAAAATTTTTTATTAGTAGATAATTGCCAAACATAGTATTCACATTCGTCATAGGGAATTTGTACCTGTATGTAATATATCTTCTTCCTTCTTTTTTCCCATTCCCCATCTCTCCTTTTAACCTTTCTTCGACTCCCTATTTACAGTAGCTTTTTTTCATTTTTTCCTTCCATTCTTTGTTTTGTTTTGTTTGTTTTAGTTCCTTTTCTCTTCCCTCTCTCCCTCCCTGCCCCAATACTGGACAATATTTGTATGGTTATACTAATGAAAATGCTGTTGATTAGTTTGCATTTAGAATCATGTAAAGGAAAAAACAATGACATTTGGTGAAGTTGCAAGCAGAAAACATATGTTTACACCTTGACAAAGTAAAAATAAAAGTAAATATGCATGGTGGGAAGGGAATAATGTGTACAAGAATTAATATAAATGGGAGTCAATAGATAATGTTGTCTCAGACTGATCAATCAAGAAAAGACGGTATAAGAATATATGCATAACATAATGAAAATAACCAGTAGAAGTTTTAAACACTTAGGGTTTCTCTGGAGAACAGAACTGTGGAAGAAG
Source organism: Heterocephalus glaber (assembly GCF_000247695.1). The sequence goes on along the minus strand of NW_004624760.1, from coordinate 23,174,602 downwards.
TAGGGGAGTGGTGTTTTTCATAAGTGTGACTATTTTATTAGCATATCCATTAAGCTACTTCAACAATATTAAAATTAAATTTAAATATATATAGCAGCTGTACCACAAAATAACACTTACTCTTTAAGCCTGAGCTGTTCTTCCTATTCCAAGCAATCTGAACAAATTGTTGGGAGTATAAACCAGATCCATAGTATGTGTATGCCTTGTTCTGTGTTCTTGTGACCTTTTTTGGCATTAACTTTGACACTGGAATCTTGGTTCTACTATTGTCAGTGACAATCATAGATTCGCACACCAACTAACATTGAGGCCAGTGATACTTAGATCCTTCCTATCTGAATTTCTGCTTTCCTGCTAGGGGGGCAGCAGTCAACAATCATTAGGACTTACGCTTAAATATAAAGAAGCCTGGTCGGAAAACGTGTGTGACCTGCAAAGATTTTGGCAAGGGTTGCATTGTTCAGCTAGAACCCTTCTCTAACCTTCAAATAAAATTTCTCATGAAAGAAGCCGGCAGCAAGCGCGCATTGTGCACGCTGCCCGTGCTAGGGCAAGGTGAGTCAGGCGCTGCTTCGCCTCGGATCCACCGTCAGCCTTCCAGAGTGAAGCTGCTGCTGGACCTTGCGCTGCTCGCCTACGTCGCCTCCATTTGGGGGAACTTCGTCAGTATGAGCTTTTTACTCAACAAGTCTATCCAGGAAAACAGTGAACTGAAAATTGAAAGCAGGATTGAAGAGATTGTTGAGCTACTGAGAGAGAAAAATCAGAGATTTGGAAAAAAGCTTCAACCAGAAATACCCACCAGTGAAGTTCTTATCACAAAAGGATCGTAAAAGAATTTTGATCACAGGCTGTGCAGGGTTCGTGGGCTCCCACCTCACGGACAAACTCATGATGGATGGCCACGAGGTGACAGTGGTGGACAACATCTTCACAGGCAGGAAACGGAATGTGGAACACTGGATCGGCCAGGAGAACTTCGAGCTCATCAACCACAATGAGGTAGAGCCTCTCTACATCGAAGTAGACCAGATCTACCACCTGGCGTCTCCAGCCTCCCCTCCCAACTACAAGTACAACCCATCAAGACGCTGAAGACCAACACCATCGGGAAGCTGAACATGCTGGGGCTGGCAAAGCGCGTGGGTGCCCGTCTGCTCCTGGCCTCCATGTCCGAGGTGTATGGAGATCCCAAGGTCCATCCACAAAGCGAGGACTACTGGGGCCCTGTAAACCCCATAGGGCCCCGGGCCGGCTGCAGTGAGGGCAAGCGGGTGGCGGAGACCATGTGCTACGCCTACATGAAGCAGGAGGGTGTGGAGGTGCGCGGTGCGCGTGGCCAGGATCTTCAACACCTTTGGTCTGCGCATGCACATGAACGACGGGCGGGTGGTCAGCAACTTCATCCTACAGGCACTCCAGGGCGAGCCCTTCATGGTGTACGGGCCTGGGTCACAGACAAGGGCATTCCAGTATGTCAGCAACCTGGTAAATGGGCTGGTGGCACTCATGAAGAGCAATGTCAGCAGTCCTGTCAACCTGGGGAACCCAGAACAACACACAATCCTGGAATTTTATTTATAAAAGTGGGTACTTATAAATGAGACTTTATTCTACGCATGAAAAAGAAAAGCCAGCAGTATTATCAGATGGGCAGCATTCATTTTCAGACAGATAAAGAATTCCATTGGACAGCTTTGTTTCTTTTTTAATTCAGAATTTTTCCAAGGTCTAGTTTTTAGTTGCAAACTTGACTTTGAAATATTTCTGTTGGTCACCACGATCAAGGATATTTGAAATCACTACTATGTTGTGCTGCGTATTTGGGGATGGGAGGGACAAAGTTAAAATATACTTTAATAAAATTTCCCATAAAAAGTAACTGTATTATGGAAGGAAATTGGAAGGGTGGGTGACAGAGGTAAGAGGGAGACCTGCTTATCTCTGTATAAACTTTGCTACCTTTCAAATCTGGGAGCGGATTTTCTTTTTTATCCAAAAACTCCATGGGAAGACACCTGATTTAATCTCTAAATCTTAAGTTCATAGATTATTATTTTTTAAACATTTTCGTATTTTATTGGTACATTTTTAGGTATACAATATAATGATATTCATTGTTGGAAATTTGCACCTTTACATAATCTTTCTTGGTTCTTATTTTTCCCCCTCCCCCTGCCCTCCCTTCAACCTCTCCATCCCTCCTTAATTACAAATAATTTGTTTCCATTTTTTCATTTTCTCATATTAATGCCATTCCCTTCTTTCCTTTCCCCTCCCCTGCCACTTCCCCTTTGCCCCTTTTCTTCCTATTTCACATTATCTCTTATACCTTTTAGTCCTTATATACACGTTCAATTTCTCACACTAGAAAAACTATTCGGTATTTACACGTGTGTCCTATTTATTTCACTTAAGAGTAGCACCTCAATGTGCTTCCATTTAGCAATAACTGTCTCTAATTTCTCATTTTTGATGGCTGAATAGTACTCCATTTTATTTTAAAAACCCACATTTTCTTGATCCAGTCTCTAGTTGATGGGCATTTGGGCTCTTTCCAAGTTTTAGCTATTACAAACTGTGCTGCTATGAACATGGGCACACATATATCACTGTGGTATGATTCTTTTAATTCTTTC
>NW_004624760.1:23149549-23165326 GCF_000247695.1 Heterocephalus glaber | reverse complement strand
TCCCACCAACAATGGAGAAGGGTTCCTTTCTCTCCACACCCCCGCCAGCATTTGTTATTGGTTGATTTCCTGATAGCAGCCATTCTTTCTGGGATGAGGTGGAATCTCAGTGTTGTTTTCATCTGCATCTCTAGAATGATCAGTGGTGTTGAACATTTTTTCATATGTTTATTTGCTGATTTTACTTCTGTCTGAGAAATGTCTGTTCATTTCAGATGCCCATTTTTGAACTGGGTCTTTAAATTTTGGGGGTCTGATATTTTTCAGTTCGTTATATATTCTAGATAGTAGCATCCAATAAATATTTGCTGAAGTTGGTGTCATTGTTGTTGATAATTATTGATAGTGCCAATAATAAGATGAGCAAGAGATTATTTCATCACTCCACAAGCCAAAGCACTGAGTTTTGTGAAGAGCCAACACCCTGATTTCCCCAGGTATGTCAAAAATGCCACTGCCAACTAGCTTGGCACTGTGTTTGACATGTCTTCCACTTGATACAAAGAGTCTCTTTCTGCACCCACAGCATATCATTTGATCTCCCAAAATGGGTTTTCCCAATACCTCAGCACCATATTTGGTAGCCCTGACTCTAATTCTCTCTATTCAATAGTTGCTGCTGTGGTTGAGAATGACCCACACATTTACAAGGAATCTGCCTTTCAGAGAGCTATAAATATTCACTAGTCAAGCAAAGCATCGTATGTAGAAGACATTATTAAATGATGTGTTCTTATCTCTCCAATCCCAGACACATCCACTGAAGCATTGCTTGGCAATCACAGACCTGCAGTCAGGAGTTTTAGTTTCTAGGGTTGACACCTAGAATATCATTGAGCCCAATGAATCATGCATCAGCTGTCTGAATGCAGCCCAGCCCCAGGCCGATTGTGGAATTCTACTCTGCAATATGACCTTTGTCACAGAGAAGGAGTCTCCATTCCTGCTCCTTCCTCCCTCTTTCTTCCTTTCTCCCTTCTTTCCTTTATTCTCCCTTTTCTCACCAGACATCCTTTAAAGCTATGTGTACTAGATACTACTACATTAATAAGTCAAAGATCCTATGCTAACTTTTCTCTTTTTTTTGGTACAAGGGATCAAACTCAGGATCTTATGCTTGTGAGGCAGCACTGAGCTAAACCCCTGGTCCCCTATGCTAACTTTTGATTAGGACAGTGTGAAAGATGCCAGCACCAGGAGATAAGGTGAGTTTCTGTCAGACTGTACCATAACAACAAGTGGAATGAAGGACAATTAAAACTGAGCAGAATTCCCATCAGAGTACACTTGTTTGAGTAACTCCATCCCCTATACCTAACTTGGTGATAGAATCTATAGGCAATAATAAAAATGGCAGATTTGGAAAGGTTCCCTTTTTCATCTGTTCTCTTTGAGGGAGAAATGATAAGGGCCACTTCCTAGTATAGTTGTGCAAGTTGGGTCATGCAAAGGAGCGCATCAGGGCAAAAATCTAGCATATTCGTTGCTCTTTGCACTATGAGGTGAGGAGCCCAGAGGACAAGCCATGTTTTCCTCATTCCCCCAAAGGTATTATATGTTCTAAGAAGCAGGTCCATGTTCTCAGATAGTAGTTCTCTGATGTAAAGCTTAGGAACCAGAGTAGAAACACACTGTGGAGAAGTATAGGCTTTACAAGGCAAGTTAGAGGGTGGACGTTACCGTCAGTGTCAGATCTGCTTTGAGACAGAGAGTGCCAGGGTTTTTCTGTATACGCATTTGAAGATTCAGGAATATTTTTAACTAGAGATTCAGATTGCATAATGGGTCTTCTGTTTTCTTTCCAGTCATTCTTCATATTAGTCCAATCAATTTTTATCTCCCAACTAAATATATCTCCTAAATGTAAATATATGCTGCTCATCCTCACTAGCACTTGCATATAAGAAATTTCTAGAGAATCTCCAGAAAGATGCAGCAGGATTTGAGCACTAGGAATTTAAGGAGCTGAGGCATAGGAATGTTGATTTACCAAAGCCAATCTTATCTCCTGAAAAACCTTTCTGGAAATCAATTTCCAGGGTCCTGGTTTCAACCCTGACTCTACCTGCTCTTGAAAAAAATCTTTATGTCTTTCTGGGCTTCATTCTCTTGATCTGTATAAGAGGATTTGACCTGTCATGTATTTGGCTTCCATGTTAGAAGTTAGATCAACAAGTTAGTTAGAAGTAGATCAACTTGACAGCAAGCCCTATTTTGCAACCCCATGAAGCTTGCATCTAGGAGGAGAAGAAAGGTATGTTTGGAAGATTGTGATTGAGCCATGAGGGCAAAGAACCCTATGCTCCCCTCCCTATTATAGTAGGCCTTGGCATACCAAACATTACTGTACTTTGCATATAGCTTCTCCTTTTGTTCATTAAGCCCTTGGGAAAGTGCCCTCCCTTCCTCCCACCTATGCATGAGTATGTAGGATGCTCCAGTAAAAACCAGGAACTTTGAAGCCTCAGTTACACTCCTTAGTAGTTATGTGACGGATTCTCAGTTTCCTAATAGTGCTTATGTCATACAGTTGCTGTGAGGATTAAATATGATTCTGCATAAAAAGCATGAAATACAGGGCCTGGCTAATACATATTAATGTCCTTTGTCCTTTTCTCTCCTATAACTCCCTCCCTTCCCTGTTCTTCTTTTTGGTTCTTTTTGGCAGCACTATTTCTACAGGCTCCCCCACCCCACCATTTGTCAGTGTGTGCACATATCTGTAAAAACTACTACAATTTTGCACATTGGAGGAGTGGATTGGCTGGCTAATGACACAGGTCATGCTTGAGACAAGTATACACTTGGCTGGATATGACCTAAATAATCTGATCCCTGACATTTTTTCATTAAGTTTCATCTATAAAGAGATCTCATTAGAATGACAAAAATGCATATTTTTCTCTCTGAAGTGGCAAGCACCTCCAGTTACCTTGAACAGGATAGTCCCACATGTGTATGCAATGGAACAGAATAACATCCAATGTGTCCACTGAAAAGGTATTGAGAAATCCCCTTAAGTCCCAAGTGTAATGCTGTCTCATAATTTGATTGTCTCTAATATCCCAACTCTGTTGTCTCATCTGTGGAGAGTTCTCTTTAGTGCAATGTACAATCTTGGGCAACCATATGCTGTTCCTATATTTATGGAACAAGCTAGTGCAATGATGGGTTAAGAGCAAGGCCTCAAAATACAAGTGGCTCTGGTACTTACTAGCTTTGTGACTTCTCAATTTCTTCATCTCAAAAATTACCGGTACCAAACTGGTAATACGTCCGTTGTGAAGATTAAATGAATCTCTCTGTCTCTGTCTCTGTCTGTCTGTCTTTCTCTCTCTCTCTCTCTCTCTCTCTCTATATATATATATATATATGTATATAATTTTCAAAAATGTCTAATATAATTAATAATGGTGATATCTCCTCTTCATATGATAAGTTGTTATGTCCTAGAACAAAGCTTTGAGTGACCCAATTAATGACAGTAGAGCAGGTGAGGTGGAAAGAAGCCAGTAACTTAGAACTTATGCAACCCATTTGAGAGATATGTCAAACTACTGATCTTAGAAACATTACCTTCCATTGCAATTGGAAGGAAGTCATAGATAGCAGATGGAAGATTCAATTATTCAATGTGAAAGACAGTATTATGCCTATTTATATCCTGCTTGATAAGACAGTCCAGGTCCTTCCTCCTTCCAGGTGGGACACTTGGTCAGAAAGGCTGAGAATTCCTCATCATAGGCCATCTTTGCTTTGTTGACTTGATGACCATGAACAAACCATGCCCTAGAACTTCTAGACCATGGCCTTTACCTCTATCTTCTGCTGTGAAGAGAATATGCACCTTCTATCAGTGACCAATCAGCTCTGCCAGAACTTTGGGTATTTGACTGAGAGATTTTCTTGAAGAAAAAGCAAAAACCAGGCCCATGTTGTGACCTTATGCTTAAATCCAATCATAAAATTCAGAGCACGAGTGGCTTCAACTTTAGAATAGCTTTAGATCAGAGAGAGGAAAGAATTTGAACATATTGAGATAATGTTATATCCTGGAGATGAAGGACAGAAACTTAAAGTCATTACTCCTTAACACTTTTTATTTTCTCAGTACCATAGTAAAGGGGGCCATTTTATAAGAAGAGGTAGGGTGGGACACACAGAAATAAGAGGTTGAAAAGTTTGAAATAATTGCTATGGGGAAATAGGAAAGAGAAATTACTAGAGATATGCCATATAAAAGACCCTGATGTTTTAAGCAAGCACTAAGAGTATACTTGTGTTTGGTGTAAGTCCTGAGCCTTTGACAAGATTAAGAAACAGCAGAGAATCTGCAAGCATTCCTCTGCTTTTGGTTTGCTCTATCAGGCCAAAAGAAAAAAGAGCAGGAGCCAGGAGTTAGTGTTACTGAGGCTTCTCTGCAGCCAGAATCTTCAGTCGCTGCCCACTCCTGGTCCTTTTTGATTTGCAAGACCAGCTGAGGAAAGTGGTGGTTTTCACAAAGTGTGCAGTTAAAATTGTGTGACATTTTCAGAATCTAGAAGGATGCCTGGTAGGCAGCATTCTATAATGACTCAAACCAACTGAATTTTGAGGGATGCCCTTCATTCAGTTTCTGTATTTGAAGATAGTAGTGTTTAGAGGTGCAGAGAATGAAAGATAAATGAAAACTGGATGGGTTGGGAACAGTGACCTGGAGGAAGTGGCCCACATACTTTACTTCCACTTTTAAGGATAACTTCCTTATTTCCCCTCACTCCCACTCCTGAAGCATCATGCCATGAAAACTAACATCCTCTACATCTTCAACCTCCTTCCTTCCTGACACAGGCTTTAAAAAATTTATTTATCTGAGAACACTACTTCTCTTATTGCCTTTTCCATATTCCGTTTACCACAAGGCCCGGAAGTAAGGTTCTTACATCCCAATGCCTTCTGCAGCCCATTGCTCCTATGCCTTAGAACACCAGGTTACACCACAGTTCCCTTTCTTGTTCCTGACTACCCTCTGAGCCCTTCCCCACACTTCTCTCCAGACTCTGATTCTTCGCCAGTCCCCCAGTAACCACGAGCAATCAGTGTCCACTTGGATGATCTAACAACTCCTTGACCTGTTCAACTCTGTGTCTTTTCTGGAACTTTAGTTATCCCCATCCTCAGACAAATCTTGGATTCCACTTCCAGAGGCTGAACTGTGGTAGCTTATCCTGAGGCTTCAACCTTCTATTCCTCAATACTTATTCCTTCTAGACTTGATGTTTGTTCATAACAAAATCTTTCACCCTTTTAGTTTTCAATTTTCTTTCAGTCTATTTGTTTCTTCCCTACTCAAACTAACTTCCTAGCTCTTAATATCAATTACTGTGTTCTTTTGTTCCCTTAAACTTTCATCTAAGCCACTTGGAAAACTATCTGAGCCTTTCCTAAGGCAATATCCCTGGTTATTCTCTCCTATTGCCCCATGGCAGATATTTCAAATTTCTCTATTCTCTTCAAACTCCTTCCTCTGTCCCATTCCTCCTCTTCCTCTCCCTCCTCTTCCTCCAACTTCTCCTAATTTCAGTACTGGGAATTGAACCCAGGGAACGGTGAGCTACACTCTCATCTTTTTTAAATTTTGAAATAGGTTCTTACTAAATTGCTCAGTCTGATCTTGAACTTGCAGTCCTCCTCCCTCAGCCTCCCAAGCAGCTGGGATTACAAACATGTACCACCACACTAAGCCCCATCTTATCTCTTCTTACAAAATGGCTTCATTTAATACTTTATAGGAGAAATAAGATTATTAGGGAGTAATTACCTTAGGTCTGTCTGTCATCTACAGTACACAAAATTACCTTGATCTGTTCCAGTCCTTTCCTCTTTCCTCTGGTCTAAAGCTAAAGTCCTTGTACTCTGACTTTTATCCCTGGATACCTCCTCATGGGTCTAATCCCATTAACTAAATCACTGGTATCATTAATGTTTACTTACATCACAGAAGCCTTTGCCCCAGTAAATCCCTATTCACCAGCCTTTCCAATGCCTGGTAAATATCTTCTTGGAGCATTCCTTCAGTAGGACCACTGGCACAAAAATTTTAAAAGTCAGAAAAAGAAATGACTTTAAGGAATGCAAATTAGGCAGTAGGACTTTACATTGATAAAAGCAAGGTTTGATGGACCATTCCAGTGGAAATATCAACAGGGAGCTTTGAGGATGCACATATGTGTCCTTAAGAGAGAAACTGATCCTGGACATCCAACTTATTCAGAATTCTAACTTTCTTACTGTATTATATCAAAGTTAGGTAACTAGCAACTAACTATGATTGCAAGTATCTCTATTTTTTTTTCCTTGAGTTTTTCTCAAAAGTGTCTTTAAGTTTGAGGAAAACTACTTTTCTTTTAAAGGGATTTTTTGCAATGTTGAAAACCAAATGTTGTAACTCTGAATTTCATCCCAATCCCCACATACAGAATAGAAAAAAATCTCTAGTTTTATGACTGAAGGGGGAAGAACAGTTACCCTGGGTCCTTCTTAGGGATTTTTGTATTTTTATAAAATTGGGACCATGTGTATCCATATTTATAAAAAGAAAGGCTCCCCAAACTCTTGTTAGAGACTAACTTTACTATTTCTTTGGAGTCAAAGTGACTTCTTCTACAGATGCTACAACCTCCCCATTTGAGTACCACCTCCTAACAGAGTCCATGCTACACTTACCATAGGGACACATAGAGGCTGAGAAATGCTGAAGAACTCTCAGGTAGCACATCCTTGGCCTTTGATTGAAATTACTTCAGAGAAGTTTATCATATTTCAAATTCCCCCTGCTAAAGTTGAACTTTATTTCTCTGTTGTATAAGTGTTTTGTCCATCTCAATAGGTTCATTCCATATTTTTGAAGTATCTTATATTGTTTGAACTATCAATGTCAACACACTTTTTCATAACACCTGGGCTATAAATATCACAAAGTACATTTAAACATTCATCAAAACTTGAAGATTCCCTTGAAGTAACAGGATGACATTTTTCAGTGTACTTGAATCTGCAGTGCAGTTCTGCCAATGACCATCTGTCTTCTCTTTGAATCATGGGTCAGACAGAACTTCAGATAGATAAAAATCTATAAATAAAAAGGTAGACTAGAATTATAAAACTGAAACAGGATCATATGTTATAATTTATTCTTATCACTTTCTCCTTCCTCTTTCCTCTCCTCTCTTCTTTTTCTTTACATAAAACTTTTCTGAGCACCACCACCCCATATCCAGGTCCTATGTTAAGTGTTAAGAAGATAGAGATGAACAAGAATTGATTTCTGCTTTAACTTTGTCTTGTACAGGAATGAGATAATTCACATTTATGTTCCTTTTCTCAACTGAATTATCAGGAGATAATTCTAGGAAGGTAGTGCTTAAATGCCACAGCCCAGAGTGGCTGAAGTGTTCAAGGGAGAAATGACAGTGGGAGATTAAGAAAGACAGACAAAGAGATATCAGGTGGGGCTCTAACTTATGGGAGAAAAAGACCCCAGGCAAATGGCCCTTCATTTATTTATAGTGGTAGAGACAAGGGAAGCGCAGGGGAAGGTAAAAGGGGCTGCTCTGTAACCGGAGCCAGGAGAGTAGCTTAGGGCTGTACGACATCATGCTGGATGGTTTTCTGGCAAATGGGCAGGGAGGAAGACAGTCCTCTTCTCAGCCAGGCCTTGCTACACCTTGCCCTCTTGTCATCTGTTCTCCCTTGCAGCCCTGCCTCATCCATGAGAGGAGGCGAGTTAGGCCTGGCCTTAGTGATCTACAGCACAGTGCTCCCAGCACTTAAACTCATTATAGTTTGCCAAGGAGACAAGGAGGAACTGGCATACAAACAGAAGATATCATAATCACTATCATAGGAGATGGAAAGAGCCAGTGAGTTTGTGAGTGGGTGGCACAGCCAGAGAATACTGTGTGAAACTAGTTACAGGAGAATTCTGGTCACTTATTCTGATGATGACATTTCAGTAAAATGAAATTAGCTCTTACCTTTAGTGCTCTTCTGCAATAGAATCTTTAAGAAGCTAAGAAGAATAAAATACATTAATACCAAATTCAGGTATTTTCATCCATTCAAATTTCCTAGTAGTAGTTACTCTTGATATTTGATGAAGGCAATGGTTATTAATAGGAACAGTCAAAGGAATGATTTCTCATTTATTCTCAGCTAATTTTCTTGGCAGTATTTCATTCATATCACAAGGAAATTAATTCCATTTTTTCATAAGATAGGAGAGCACAACCAATTCTATCAAATAGACTCCAAACCTCAAACCACATCTTCAGGGAATTCTAATTTTTATCTGATGTGGTCCATAACCCCAGTTATTATATTCACAAGAAAGGCTGTCTAAAGATTTACTATTAGCTTCATTTTGCATTCAGGGTTAGGGAGTGATCAATCTCAAAATAAGGTCACATGTCTTTTAGAACTGATTTCACTGAAAGCCTCTTTCAAGCTCTTTTGATCTCTCTCCTTCCTTTTGATCTTCTTCCTTCCTCTTTGCCCATTTTTTTTCACTCCTATTTTTTTCTTCTAAATTTATGTCTTATGACTGCCAGTATTTCAGGCACTTAAAAATTTCTGCTGGTGGTACTTAGGTTCCTAACATATTCATTCCTTAAAAACAATTTCAAATAGTTGCCTAGATTGTTCACTTCACAAGGAAAGTCATAATTTTCTTGTATATTTTCTCACATATTCCTAGAATTGATAGAGCCATGCCAAGAGTGAGGGGATTATTGTCTTTGTGTCATTCAGCTGCAAGTATCCAGTGGAGGATCTAGTCTATCCCTGCCTCTGCCCTGTTTACTACTTTCAACAGGAAGGTATGTGAAAATATAAATAGCACAATTACCAAATATATAGGTTATTCAAAGCCAGAAATGACAGCTAAGATGACAGAATCAATATTTTAAATGATTTCAATTGGATGGAATGTTTTATGAAGTAAACAAGATAAAATTTATATCAAGCAGACATACATCCCATTGTGCTTAATTTAAAGAAAATTCATAGAAATGCAAGTCCTGTATGAACTACTATTGTTTTATCTGTTTGTTTTGTTTTGCTTTTTGTTTTTGTAGTGTTAGGGATTGAACTCAGAAAGTGCTGAGCTACATCTTCAGGCCCATTTAGAAAATATTTTTTCCCTTTTCCCTTCTTGCTAAATTTTGCTAAATTTCCCAGGCTAGCCTTGAACTTGTGACAGTCTTCAGCTTCTCCAGTAGCTGGGATTACATAAAGCCATGTGCTACTGCACCCAGCAGACTGATGGGTTTTAATGGAATATTAGCTTAATAGAAACATGAAGCATAAAACATATACTGAAAAGCCTAATAGTCCCATGTGACCCAGCTATTCCCCTGCTGGGGATCTTCCCCAAACAATTAAAAGAATCATACCACAGTGATATATATGCACCCATGCTCATAGCAGCACAGTTTGTAATAGCTAAAACTTGGAAACAGCCCAAATGCCCATCAACTGGAGACTGGATCAGGAAAATGGTTTTTTTTAAATAAAATGGAGTACTACTCAGCCATCAAAATGAGAAATTAGAGACAGTTATTGCTAAATGGATGTACATTGAGGCGATACTCTTGTTTTTGTATTAAATTCTTTTATTGGTACATTATAGGTATACAACACAATTACATATCTCATTGGGAATCACACCTTTACATAATGCATCTTAGTTCTTATTTTTTCCCCATTCCTAACTCTCCCTTCATGCCCGCCACCCTTCCCTATTTACAAAGACTTTATTTCCATTTTTTCCATTTCTCATCATTTTTCCTTTCCCCTGTCCCTCCCACTACCCCTACCCCTTTGGACCTTTTCTTCCTATTTTGCATTATCGATTATTCATTCTAATCATTGGTACATTTTAGGTATACAATATAATGACATTCATCATTGGAAATTTGCACCTTTACATAGTCTCTCTTGGTTCTTATTTTTCACCCTTGCCCAGCCCTCCCTTCAACCCTTCCATTCCTCCTTATTTACAAAGATTTTGTTCCTATTTTTCCATTTTCTCATATTAATCCCATTCTCTTCTATCCTTTACCCTAGCCCTCCCACTTTCTTCCCCTTTGCCCCTTTTCTTCCTATTTCACATTACCTATTATACATTTTAGTCCTTATTTACACTTTCAGTTTCTCATACCAGAGAAACTATTCAGTATTTACACATGTGTGTCCTATTTATTTCACTTAAGAGTAGAGGCGAGGCGATACTCTTAAGTGAAATAAATAGAACACATGTGTAAATACTGAATAGTTTCTCTAGTGTGAGAAACTGAAAGTGTAAATAAGGATGTAGAAGCACCTACAAACTGTGCTGCTATGAACATGGGTGCACATATATCACTGTGGTATGATTCTTTTAATTCTTTGGGGAAGATCCCCAGCAGGGGAATATCTGGGTCAAATGGGACTTCCAGTCCTAGTTCTTTGAGGTATCTCCATACTGATTTCCACAGTGCTTGCACCAGTCTACACTCCCACCAGCATGGGGATCCTTCAAAGCATAGGGACCCTTTCAATTGCATAGATTATGTTCCTGTGAAGCTGATCTTATCCATACCCTTATCAAGATACAGAGATAAATCTGTATACTTAGAGATAGAGTTGCTGAGGGGAGAAGTTTGGCCTCATTTGAGAACTCAAAGTGGGAGAAGGAGATTAGAGAACACAGATAAGATTGAAGATGAAAAGAAAAGAGTAAATCTATTTATAGTATAGTGCATGATGTTTTGATATATATACATTGAGGAATGGCTATGTCAAGCTAATTAACACATTGATTACCTTACATACTTACTAACCTTTTGTTGTTTAAATCTCTCGTCCATTTACAAGTATACAATAAATTGTATTTAACTATGGTCACCATATTGTATAAGAGATACCTTGAACTTTCTTAAGATTCTTGATAATTTTTGAAGAAAGAGCCTGACATTTTCATTTTGCACCCAATCCTACAAATTAGGTAACCAGTGTTTTATGTAAAATTCTTTTTTTCTTACACCATTTTGAGTTTCCCACAAGCAGTTTTACTATGAAAATGAAATAGCCAACAAACAGTGTTGGCTTCAGTGATAGCTGGCAAGAATAAAATGTCAGATCACAGATGAATTCCAAAGTGAATCAGAACCTGCTCCAAAAATGCAATTGGTCAGCACCAATTCATAACTATTGGCTTCCTTCCACCTCCTTTTGAGGTGACCAAAATGTTAAATTGAGACATGCACATGATCTAAGGTAGGCTATAGTATGGCACTAAAATTAAACCATAATATCTACAGCATAGGCTCTAAGCCAGGAATTGGCCCTAGGTCATTGCCTCTTGCCAGTTTCCTGTTTCTGACCTTTTACCTCTTTCTTGCACACTGGAAGTCTCGGAGGCTCTGGCTTCTTTGGTGAGACTCTATATCTATTTTCTAGACAACTGAAAAGGCAATTACACAAACTGGAGAATGCTGGCTTTCTTACCTATTATTGGCCTCATCTAAGCTTATTACTGTTAGCTGATTAAAACCCAGGGCACCCAGGGATTTTAAATAAACAATGGACAAATTTTTAGTAAACATTCCAAGTACTCTATGACACATACTTATACTAAAAGTGTTTATCTAGCTGAAACTCAAATGTAATTAAACATTTTAAAATTTTATCTTGGAAATCTAGCATCACTGGGCTCCACACATCCAGAAGATGCCTGTCACGTAAACTTCTTGGCATCCACTGGCACCTCTTCCATTTCCTCTGAGACGAGAATGCTCTCTTGGCCTCTGCTAATGTCAAATCCTGCACTTCAGTAGTTTCTGCCTCTTCCCTAGTTCCCTTTACAAGAGAACAGAAATGACAAACAGATCTTTAGTTTATTCAGATCCTGCATTTATTGAACAATCATGTACCTTCCCCAATTCATCTTACCAATTCTTCCCATTTACACAACTTGTCTTTCATAATTGTACTTCCAAGCACATGTAGAGAAGTTACAGTTACTATATTTTTGCAACAGAGCTACTGTCTTTTTCATCATTATATTCATAGTACTCATTATGGTGAATAGCACCCAATGGATTTTAATAAATATTTATTGAATGATTGAACAAGTTGAAGAATAAATTCCCAGGCCCGGGATTTAACTCAGTGGTGCTGCCGCCTGCCTCGCAAGCACAAGGTCCCAAGTTCAATCCCCTGGTACCAAAAAAAAAAAAAAGAATAAATTCCCTACAGGCTGTTTGCTGAAACCACTGGAGCTGAGGTTTCTATTTTATTCCAAAAGAAGGGACTAGGGCCAATTACATTAACACATAGGAAAGGCATTTTCACTCATTGGAGGTCAGTGTGCCTGCTGAGAGAGCTTCCTGCTCCTGGGGATCATCACGAGGAGACTGAATTTCCCCCTGGTATGGAGCTGTCCTCCCTCTCTCTCTCTCTCTCTCTCTCTCTCTCTCACCTCTCACACACACACACACACACACACATGCATGCACACACAGAAGCTATTTTTTTTTCAGCTCAAATATTGCGTATGTCACTGAATCCTGCTCTTCTGAGACCAAGGATATATAACAATGCATGAACATATCAATGATGTGCCAACTACCTTTGTTCTCAGATTTTATAGAGCACAAAGTCATGAAACTTCATCCCATCAATGCAAAGTAAAGAGCCCTTAATTTTTCAGTTTTGATTTATGTGTTTGTGTGTAGTGAGGCTTTCCTCGGCCTTTTTCAAAAGGAACATGGTGTAAATGAAAATGTGTGGTAACTGACTATGAGCTTATAGGGGAAATATTATAAGTGTTACCCAACAGCACGGTTACTAATGGAAGCCCCAAGGTAGTCCTTCAACATAAAAGAAAATTATAGATGTGATAAACATGGTCATTCCTTTCCATAATTCTGGAATTCTTATATAGCTCATAATTCTTTTAATGGTACAATATATGCAGAAAAGGGCAATATATTTGTGGTGGAGTTATTATACCTATTTGAGCAGGGAATGAGGTGTATGTGTGGTGATGGGGGCAGTGGGTGTAGAGGTATATGGGGGTGGGAGCAAAAGGCATGGTGTCCCTCGGGCTAGGATGGGGAATTGGTGACTGCTCCGCATGGCATATGTCAGTTGTCAAGTCTGAGTAGTGGCAGTGTGTATGTTTGTGTGTGTGAACATGCATGAGAATGTGCAGCAATAAGAACATACATATTTATATGTACAGGTATATGTATATGTATATGTGTATATATATTTATACAAATAAAGAGCAAAATAGAAGAGAGATAAATAGGAAGTATTGAGAAGTTCAATATACTTCCCCAAATTACATATTTTGTTGTTTTAAAAATATTTCAATATATATACACATTTATTTCATTTATCCCAATAGTTTATCTTAGTTGATTGAAAATAAAATTTGTGCTATTATCTGTTGCTTTTTTGTAAGACTCTTTAGTTTATGGCTTGTACTGAGTAACTACTTTGAAAATAATGGTACACAATGTAATAATTATTGTTATTCTTTTATTTGGTTGTGAGATTTGTTTTATATTTTCACAAAATAAAATAAGCTGAAAATAAAATAAAACATGTAGATTTACTAAAGAAAAACAAAAAATGGTTGTTGGAAACCGAGTGTGTGGTATGCATAGGATGATGGGGCCAAGTGTGTGTATGTGGTCAGCATTTATTATAATGGTAGAGGAAGGTATGGTATAGGAATCTCAGTGTGTAATATAGAAGAGAAATAAATGTGTGAATGTATAGTGTGAGCATACTTGTTTTTGTACATACAAATATGTGAAAGAAAAACTTAGTGGCAACTAAGTGTAAGGTATGGATAATGTAGCTGGGACAAAGTGTAATTGTAGGGCACAGAGTATTTAGGAAGGTAAAGTTTGGAGGTAATGTGTACAGATTGAAGAAACTATAGATTGTGGGAGGGAGGAGAGACAGAGAAACAGAGGGGGGAGGCGACAAGGAGGAGAGAAAAAGGAAGGGAAGGAGCAGCTTTGGGACATCTGTGGATACATTTTTGAAATTTTTATTGAGTATGGAGAGATTATATGTTTATATTTGGAGGTGTGAGAGAAAATGTGTGTGTGCACTAATTTGCAAGTATGTTAGGACAGAGCAGGAGTGTGGCAGAAGGAACTCTTTTATTGGTGGGTGGTTGTGACAAGTGTATTTGTTTGGTAAATATGAGTGTGGTAGGAGCCCCATGGTGGCTGTGAGACACCATTGTGCATTTTTTTCCTGTCTGACCTGCTTATCCTGTTTTCATTGTCTTCAGGGACCAGGAGAGTGTACTAATCGTTAGTGAAAGAGAATTTCAGCCCCCTCCCTATGGATTAGTCATGTCTAGAAGACAAATGAACAATGAGATCACAACACTGTGCTTCCTCAGTTCTTCCCTGGTCAGAAGAGCCCAAAGGAAAAGTTGTTCCTGTCCCTAGAGATTTGTGACATTGTCCTCTCAGCATTGCTGACTTGAGCCACATGACACACAAGCCTCACTGTTCATGTACAGTATTAATATTTCATTCATCTCTGTCCTGGAAATGTATGACCCATTGAACGCTGGATCTGGAAAGATCCTCAGAGATACTCTGGTGAGTGGTTCTCATTCAGGATAATGGGGGAATGATAGTAAATACTATAGAGTCTGAGAGAGGGGATGAGACGGTGGGTCAGTTTCCAGGGAAACTTTTTAAATGCTCCTTAAATAACTTGTGTGTCATTCTTTCTTCCTGTAATTGAGAAACACTGATCTGGTCTAGCTCCCTCTTATCTTAGTAAAGCAGACCCAAGACTCAAGAAGGGTAAATATCCTGCTCAGGGTAAAAGGTCATCAAGATCATCATGAATTTTGCCAACTTGAAGTTCTCTGAGCCATCCATTTAAGACAATAACCTTTTTGTTATTGTCATTTTTTTTGTTAGCTTTGTCTAACCCAGAAGATAGCATCTGAACTACATAAGCATTCTTGGCTGACTTTTTTTTTTTGTATTGGGGATCGAACTCTGGACCTTGAGTTTATGAGGCATGTGCCAGAACCACTGAGCTAAATCCCCAGCCCTACAAAGTCATTCTTTATGAGGTTAATTAGACAAGTAACAATCATCTGTTAATATAGGACACAGGAGGAATCATAAATATACTACTTGAGTTTCCAAAAAAGCTGAAAGATAAGCAATCATGACCTTTTGCAAGACACCTTGAAATACATATTCCAAATGGATAAAAACATCAGATGGGAAGAAGGTGAGCCGGTCCCAGCAGCCGGAAGGAAGCTCCCCTGCTGCCATCCCAGGCTCCTAGGGCCAAGAAGGTGAGCCGGTCCCAGCATCCGGAAGGAAGCTCCCCCACCGCCATCCCAAGCTTCTAGGGCAGAGAAGCTCAGCCAGTCCCAGCACCTGGAAGGAAGCTCCCCTGCTGCCATCCCAAGCTCTTAGGGCAGAGAAGGTGAGCCACGTGGGCACCAAAAGCATCCCCCCCCCCGTGGAAATGAGAAGACACAAAAGCAAGCCTCAAAAATAGACTTCCAGATCACCTACAGCAACCCCAAAGGGAAATGAGACAGAACACTCTGATACTCAACCACATGGACTCTCTGAACTGGCAACAAAAGAGAATCTGGGAAAAATGAAATCAGAAATGATTACTCAGATAACAGCAAAGATTTTGCTCATGGTGCAAGACATGATTAATAAATCTAGAGAGGACACAGATAAA